>ML677390.1:6183530-6484155 GCA_007922305.1 Dermatemys mawii | reverse complement strand
CAGGTCCGGCTCCTAGGCTGCTGATCTTACCCGCAGGCACTGTCCCTCCAGCTCTCATTGGCTGTGGTGCTGACCGGAGCTGCCAGGGTCCCTTTTTGACCAAGCATTCCAATCAAAAACTGGACATATGACAACCCTCGGCAAGATGCTTTGAGTAGGTGAAAGTGTAGCTTTTCCTGTGCTGACTTTGAGGCCCAGTATGGTAAGAGTTGTAAGGGCCACTGTAACAGGGTCTGCTGGCCCCCACTTCCTGCAGCCCGCTGGCTGCCCAAATGAAGCTCAGAGAGGCTTCAACAGTGCAGCACCTGTGTCTTTATTATTTACAATGCAGTGCCCACCACGTGCTAAGCTACATACAAACACCAGCTTACTTGGCTCCCTTTGCAAGCCCCTCAGCCAGGAGCCTGACCTTACCCTGGTCATTCCCCTTTCCTGCTGGCTCCTTCCAGCCTTTATAGCCCTCAGGCCAGCAGGTGTAGCCAATCCACAGGCCGGGCATCGGGGTTTCCCCAGCCCCAATCTATCTCTCTTGATTGGGGCTGGCTGAGCAGGGGCTGATTAGGTACCACTGCACCAGCACCCTGCTGCAGTCACCTAAATCGAGTTGGTGTTGGGTGATCTTCTTCAGATCAGTCAGTCATCGAGCTATGGGTAGAACTGGATTACTTGTTTGTTTAGATGAGATGCCAGGACTGCCAAACAATCTGAATGCCCTCAGTCCTTTGGAAAGACTAAAGGGCAAGACAGTGATGAGAGAATACAAAGTCAGGAGATGTTCCTACTAGGAACAGGAGGAATTTCATGAGGGCCAGATGCATTAACATGTGAAAATGGGCATCTTGAAAGTTGAGAGATGTGAGCCAGTCTTGAGAATCTAGCAAGAGAATTATGGAGGCCAAAATTACCACCCTCATCCTGAAATGCCAGATGAACCTGTTGAGATGCTGAAATTCCAGATATGGAATGCCATACTACTTTCTTCTCTAGAATGAGAAAGTAATGGGAATAAAATGCCCTGCCTCTGCACTGTTGCAAGGAGTAGATGGAATCCAACTCTTGTTTCAAGAGTGTCACTTGAAAGAGTGCCTCTGAAGGAGGGTATGAGGTAGAAGAGGATTGGAACTGAGAGCAGTACTTTTTGCTGAGAATATCTAGGACAAACTGGTCTGAGGTGATCCCATTCCAGGCTTCCAAAAAAGAGGTAATTGCCAAAGGGGGAAGGAGAAGATTTGTAAGAGGTCCTGATATACTCTCAATGGTGTTGGCAAATTTGTTGGTGGGAGGAAGACATCAACTGTGCCACAGCTGAGAATGAGCTCTCCTCCTTCTGTCACTCTCATATCTTATGCTATTCTGGCTGGTGAGGACCATGCTGTCTTTTGAGAAAAGGGTGATCTGGAAAGAGGGACAATTAGCTAATGGTTTTCAGGGATAGGCTACCCTGTAGACAATGGCTGATAGGTATATGGATGCTGGACTAGAGGACAAGGGGATACCAGGGGGCCTGTTCTCTGAGATGCATGCCTTTTCCTACTGAGCGAGCAGTCCCTGGAGCCTATCCCAGAATTCCACTGTGATCCCCATAGAGGAGAGGAGGGAGAGTGGGAAATGAACCCATAATGTGCACCAGTGGGGAGCATGAAAAGAAGTAAGCCTCCTACAAAGGTGGGGTTGCCTTTTCAGTAGTTTTAAGGATGCTCTTATGTCCCCTCATTTCAAGTAGGGGACTGGAGCAGTGCCATCAATACTTTGTCTGTCTGCAATATTAAGGTCTCAGTGATGAGTGGTCTAGCCAGCACCACCACCAACCTATCCATTGAAGGTGGTCTTGAATTAGGCCCACAGCTAAATAATTTGGGGTCCATATAAGCTCTAGAGACAGCACCAATGTGCCAACTTCTAAGGTGAGTGTGCCACAGTAAGGTCAGTCCAAGGGTTTCATGGTGTAGATGATGAGGGTAATATTTGCTTAGGCTAACTCCAAATATGTTGAAACGCAAGTAGGGAGCAGGAGTCACGCTAGCTAAAGTTATGTTGTTAGCATGAGTGAATAGTGATATTAATAGAAGCGACAAGACATAACCTTGTGTCGTGTAGTAAATATGTTTTTGTTTTAATGGGGTTTAGCAAGTGTTGTAGGGGAATTTTTGGATGTTTTGGAATATTGATAACCACAGATTTTGCAATGATGCAAACAGTAATATCAAACATTATTCTAATTAATAGCCAATAAAGATGATGATGATGATGATGATACTTGAGTTTTGGGGTACGGAAGATTTAATGTGGTAGCGGAAATATAGATATAGTACAAGGTAGGCTTAATGCTAAGGGGTGTTGCTATAATTTACTGTAAAAGGGTATTATGCTAATTTTAGATTGGCATGTTCATCCATCAAGGTGCCATTAAAAAAAGACTATATACCAATTCTTCTCATCCAGAGTCTGACACCCCAAAATGCACCATTTATTCTTGGAATGTGCATATGAACACAGCATATAGTCACACTGTAATTCCTGTTCACTTTAAGTAATTTTTTGTAATAAAATAATGTCTCCAATTCAATCACTCATTGTGTCAGTCACAATTAAATTAAATTATCTGTAACCACTCTGGAGGCTCAACCCTTACAGAGTTCAGTATGGTTTGATTCCTTATATTTAAACTCTTAACTGGAAACACATCAAACAAGGTTACAGTTGACACCAGGAGACATTTGTGGGGCAGTTAGAGCCCTTTGATTGCTGAGCCAGAGACAAATCAGACACTGGTGCCTAGCAAGTTGAGATACAAGAATCAGCAGGAGAAGGTGACTTACACCTTAGTTCATATCTGGAGCAGTGCTCCTTCCTACCCTTCTCTGAGGTCATAGACAGCAAAATGGAGGCAGAAAACTGGGGCTTCTTGATCAGTGTAACACAGGAGCTCAGAAAATATAGCATATATATGCTATTTATACAAATAAAGAGTCCAGTGCGGAAACTGCAGAACCTGAACCACCAAAAAAGAACATCAATCTTCTCCTGGTGGCATCTGTGATCAATGAAAAAGGGAGGCGGGGGTGGGGGGTGTAGCAGCTCGCTTTTATGGAGACCCAGCCAGACGGCAGCTATGAAATCCCTCTTAGCAGCTGTTCTCTAATTGCTCTATCTGTACAGGGTTAAAAAGTCTCTCTGCTATGCACAGGTAAAAGGAAGTGAGTGGGCACCTGGCCAAAACAGCCAATGAAAAGGCTAGAACCTTTTTTAATTGAAAAACAACTCCACTTCTGTTGGTCTGTTGTGGCTCTCCAGGGGAAAGGCAGACAGAGCAGATCTATGCTGCAAAAAGCTTGGGCCGCACACAAAAAATCATCAGTATCATATCTAGAAACTACTCCTTTAAAGACTCAGATATGTAAGTAGATCAGGAAATGCCTAGGAAGACGCAATTAGGAGTTAGCCCCTTTATTTCTTTATGGATTGTGGATTCCTCTGTGCTAACACCAGGTGCTTTTGTTTTGCTTGTAACCTTTAAGCTGGACCTCAAGGAACCTATTTTTGATGCGTAATCCCTGTAATTACTCTTAAAATCTAGCAGTAGCCTGAGTTGCCAGCATTTTCTTCCTTTTTTTAAAAAAAAATAAAATGTACCTTTTTTAAGAACAGAATTAGATTTTTGTGTATTAAAAGGTTTGTGCACATGCTGTTTAATTAGCTGGTGGCAACAGCCAAATTTACCTTTTTTCCCCTTTCTTAGCTCTTCCCCAGAGGGGGGTTGAAAGGGTTTGAGGATATCCGACAGAAAGGAATTCCCAAGTGTGACTTCCTGGGCTCTCTAACGGGTTCTGCACTTGGATGGTGGCAGCATCTACCAATTCAAGGTCACAGAAAAGCTGTACATAACCTTGGGAGTTTAATACAAGCCTGGAGTGGCAAGTATTAATTTTTAGAATCTTTGTGAGCCTGCACTTTCTGCACTCGAAGTGCCAGAATGGGGAATTAGCCATGACAACATCTGATAATGAAAATGAACATGTGTTCATCTGCACTGCTTCGTATTGTTATCAAGCAGAACCCGTCATCCGCATAGACGCATGTCCCCTGATATGGTGGTTGAAGCATGATGGGACATATGAATCTTTAGCACATCTGGCATGTAAATATCTTGTGATGCCTACGATAACAATGCCATGCAAATATCTATTCTCACTTTCACTTTAAATAAGAAGTGGGCAGAATTATCTCCTGCAAATGTAAACAAAACTTGTTTGTCTGAGTGATTAGCTGAACAAAAAGTAGGACTGAGTGCACTTGCAGGCTGTAAAATTTCACACTGTATTTTGACATGCAGTTATTTTTTGAACATAATTTCACATTTGTAAGTCCAACTGTCATGATAAAGAGATTGCACTGAAGTATTTGTATTAGGTGAATTGAAAAATATATCTTTTGGGTTTTTTACAGTGCAAATACTTGCCATCAAAAATAATACAAAGTGAGCACTGTACACTTTGCATTCTGTGTTCTAACTGAAATCAATATATAGAAAACATCCAAAAACTATTTAAATAAATTGTATTCTATTATTGTTTAGCACTGCAATTAATCACGATTAATCTCTTGCCAGCCCTACTAATTATGCCATTACTTGAACACATTCAGTGCATATTATTTCCTAAATTATTTTATTAAACGTTTACAACAAATTATAAAATTAGAGACACATCACAAATTCAAGAATCCAAAATTTGCACGAATGGAGGAAGATCAAACTTTGCACAGACATAGTCCAGACAAAACCGGAAGAAGATGGGCCTAGCAATCCAGAAGGAGACATGTTCTAGTAAAACTTAAACTGAAAAGAATAAAAACTTTCTAAGACTAATTTAGAATCAAACCACAAATTAGCAGGCTTCACACATGTTACAGCTGAGGAGAAACAGGAATCAAAAGAAGAGGAACAGAAAGCTAAAAAGTTCATTAGGGAGCTGGATTTCTTGAAGACAAAAAAGTAGCACCAGCATTCAAACACCAATACATCCTTTGTGCATTAATCAAACCTTTAACCAAGAACGAAGCAAAACAATAGAAATAGAAAAAAAAACAAACAGACCTGAACAGTAAGAGACTTCCATAAAAAAAAAAACTAAATGGAAAATCAACAGATTCAAGAATTTCAATTAATGAGCATCAGGGCATTAATGTCAACTCACAGTTTGCTGGATCTGAAATTAAGGTATTGAAAACGGATTCATGTTCCACTAGCAATCTAATGAGACACTAACTCTCTACTGTTTCTATTTTTAAGATGTTAGTATAGCAAATGTGGAGTTAGCAGATACGGCTGCCAGAATTTCAATAGGAACATACTAGACACAAAAGGCTGCAATGAATGTACTACATTTTGTCCCACAAATTTGACACATTAAGCAACAACAAAAGCAGTTGAAGTGCATAAACAACAAAGAACTGTAGGCAAACAAAAAAAATGCAACCAAGAGGTGAAGCAGAACTAAAAGCCCTGAGTGTTATGAGAGATTTTCAGAAAATATCTGACCCCCTCCCTTAGGTACCAAAGTAAGTGGCCAAATCTACAACCAACATACAGATTAAAAAAATTAAATAAAATGGGCCTCAATCAACTGTAGCGCCAAGTATTTGGTCCCGTGCTGAGCCAACACTCGTTGTATTCACCTCACAGTAGTGAACACTGGTCTGAACACTGAAATAATTCCAAAAGTGATAGATTAGCTATAAGGTGTTTGGCTACCAGTAACCAGTAAACCTATATTTTTCTATTCCTTTGTATATTTAAGAAGAAACACTTGGTCATACACACAAGTTATCTCATTAGAGTTCGAAGTCTGAATTTAATACATATGTATTATCAATATACAATATATTCAGTTCCACTGAATCACAGGTATTTTCTGAGGGCGATGATAAACACGTTAAAGATCATTTTCTTACATTTAACCTGTTTTACTTTATATCATGCTTACCTTTCAATGGCCAATTCTTTGTTTGAGAGTTGCTGAACTGTGATCACAACTTTCTTCTCAATTCCCTGTTTCAGTTTGAAATAAAATTTATCTCTGTCCTTTGGTACAGGGCTAAAAACAAAATATTAGTCCCATTAGCACATATATAGCACAATATAGATGATAACTATTAGAAATATGATGGGGTGATAGCTAGAGCCTCAAAATTATTTTCATTTTATTTTGGGGGCATTTTATTTTATTGTGGGAGGACCAGTAGGAGAGGTGTCTGGGCCTGCCCCCCTAGTGGGAGGCCCTGGGAGGGGTGTTGCAGAGTGAGGTTACCCTATACTCATCCCACAATGGTGCCATCTGTCCCACGGAGCTGGGCACGCGTAGATTTTTTGTTTCATTTCATTTTATGTTGTGTTATTTTATAATTGTGAAAAACCACAAGGCTCTAGTCATAGCCACCCACTTAGTTCCACCAATGCCACCCATGTCTGCAATCATTTGATATCTCCTCTTCAACTTTACTAGACCTATCAGCAAATTAATAGCTTGGTACTGAAGAGAAATCTCTGCCCCACCTTTATGGGCCTAAATTTATGTACATTTCACTTTAATGTCTGCAGATATTATGTGGTGCATATTTATCTACTATAGTTTAAGACTGCTTCTCAATCAGTAGCTATCTTAAGTGACAATATGAGAATATTAGGTGCTCATAGTTGGGCACCATCAAAATATAAAAGTGGAAACACGTGTTACACACAAAAAAATATTTCCCATTACTACCCCTTTCCATCCAAAAATTCTCACATATCAGTATGTCTTAAATCATACCCAAAGAGAACTATGTGTTAAGAGAAGCCCATGCTTAGTGAAATTTGCTTCCTTTCCCACTTCTACAATGTTTCAAGACATTTATCCAAGATTTTCTTATGTACCTTCAACATACTGATTAAAATTTATTGGCTTATGAAAACTCAAAAAAGTTAAACAACTGTACTGAAAGAAACCCCAGAAAACACAAGTACAATTTTTCAGCAAGCTAGGCCTCAATTATCTCTCCAAGTTCCATAGGCACACTTGAGTATGACCACCAAGAACTAGGATTTTAAACAGTTACAAAACATGATTAGTATTGTTTTTCTACTCTGCTTTTAATTTTTCAATCAGGTTAGGCTTCTACAAAAAAATGTATTTAAGAAAAAACAAAGCAATAACTTCATAAAGAAAAAAAAAAGCATATAGAAAAAAGTAAACCAAAAGAAGTTTCTTCACTTCATGCTGGTTAGCCACACATCCCTCAAAACAGCTGCAAATGTTTTATGGAGACTTCTAATTTCTCTCTGTTTCTCAAATTACCTAAAATTTCCTTTACCATCATCTTCTTTGACCTCTAAGGAGACACTGAAAGTGAACACATCACTATCTGGGGTAGGAAGAACAGAGTCCTTAACATGTTCTGAGGCTTGTTTGGAAGACCGTCTGAATGCTGTTGAGAAACTATATAAAATTCTGCTGACCTGAAAAAGGGAGGGGAAAAAAGAGTAAGAGCACTGATGCCATCTATTCATCTTCCTATGGAGAACACGCACAGTTCTGATGTGTTCCCTCAAGGGATCATTTCTCCGCAACATATTTTTGAAATTCTTAAAAGGAAATAATTTTACATTTCTTCTCTCCTTGGCCCCCACTCAATTCAAGTGTTTAATAAGAATGTGTGTTGTGATACCAAGGTTTTAGTGTAACAGAAGTGTGTTCACGTCTGATGCAATATCTCAAAAATTATTATTAAGTCAGCGAGTTTCGCCTACACCAGTGGTTTTCAACCTATGGTACACAGATTTTGTGTTTCAGCCTATGAAGGGTGACTGCGAAAATAAAGTTTCCGGTCCCAGAAAAGTCATTCCATTTTTCAGATCAAAAGTATACGAATCCCCCACACCTATAGGTCAAAGCCTAGAAGTGTTGTCATGACTATAAAAAACAAGAGAGTTTAGCACCTTTTCTCACGCTGCGTCAAACTACATGCTGAGCGTGAGACACATTTATAGTTCAATTCTATTCAGCCCATTTTCAACTTAAGACTACTATGGTAGGGATCTATGGACCACAGGTTGAATTTCCATAGGGTCCGCACCTTCACTCAAAAATTTTTAGGGGTCCACAAATGAAAAAAGGTTGAATAACCACTGGTCTACACAGTTCATGGATGTGAATTTGTTGCTAAATGACCAGCAGATTATGTTGTTATAATTATTTTTACATCTAAAAATCTGTACAGCTTATTGTTTGTACCTGCCAGATCCTAAACTCACATTCACTTTACTTTTTATTGCATCCACCCTCAAGACCCAATATTGTGCTGATCATCAACTCAAGGAAAACAGAAGTCTGCTCTCTCAAATGTCCCAATACTCTTCTTTAACCATCAAGAGAAATCCCTACTGAGGGATTTAAGATGTTTCATTATACCTCCAGGGCTCAAGCACTCTCTCTCTCCTTGGTAGTCTCAACCCAGACTCAAAGCAGGAGCAAACGATTATTTCCCAAATCTCTCCATTACACTGTAGTGCAACACATTGTAAACTGGGACTATGTTTGGGCAGGACCCACTGCAAGGTATAAACTTTGGTAAAAGGTATTAAAGTAACTTCCTAAATTATTTTAATATTCAAGAACACATAGCTGCACATCTTATGAAATCTACTGCATACATGCCAAAGTACTATGGTTGATTTTACATGATAGTACGTGACAGCATATATTTAACGACTGGGAACAATTATAGAAAATACCTTTGTTATGCTCAGTAACAAGTCACTGTGGTAGTATTTTATACTTACTGCCTCTTTAATCTCACAGGAGAAAACATGAATCTGGAACTCCTCTGTCCCACAGTAGCTTTCAGTAAATGCAAAGCAGTCACTTTCTGCAGTTCCATTTTGTCCACGTGCACAAAACAATATCTTATAGATTGGGAAAGAAGCCATCTCCGTATTGCTGGTTTGGTCTATTATTCTGCAGGGGCGAAGTGACAAAGGTGAAGTCAGTCAAATAAACTGGAACAAATAAAGATATCCACCAGCTTCTTTCTGTAACTTAATGAGTTATTACGCAAAGTACAACTACTATTCAACGCAAGCACCCAACATTAAAATACAATTAAGAAATGTAAGCAATAAAAATGTTCAGTTTCAACTACATTTATTTGAATACAATTTATATCAAAATAAAATAGGAAGTATATAATCCTGGTCCTATATAATTTAGGGTATTTATCATAAAAGTCACTGCTCTGCAGTTCATCACTAGAATCAAAAGGTTTGGTTAACTAGGAAACATAGAAATTGTCAAAATGCACTTTGTATACATACAGACCCAGAAATTCAGCAAAGGGAGATTCTGTAAACTCCCTGTTTGAGATGTTATTATAGTAGTCTGAAATCTAAGCTGTTCTGCTGTTTACTGCTGAAAGGTCAAATAATGGTGAAAACTGACCTTAATATCTTCTCTAAGAATATCAATAAAAGGCATACATCCCGCATTTGAAGTCAACTTCTGATCAAAATTTCCTTTACTCTCTCCTGCAAGCTATTTCAAGGGCCTGATATTTTATTTTTGGATAAAATTGGGGCCATACTACCTCCTGACAACCAACAATAGGAAAAAAATCCAGCCAAAAGTAATAAACCTCAAAGCAACTCCAGCTCCTGCATTTCATAAAGAAAAAGAAGATACAAAAAATTTTTCTGCCCAAGGAAGTTCTTGGAAGTGCCCTGAAGAAATTGGAGATACTTCCTCTCTCATATCATTTTCAAGCACCAGCTCCTTTTTAAAAGTAAATTTAGGGCTAGTAGAAAGTACGCATATTCAAAGGACTTTGGAATGAAATTAACTTTTGCTGAAATATGTGAAAGGCTTCCTTTCTAGAATTTGGCAAAAGTTATCAACACCACAGGTGTGGTGCTCCGAATGATTTCTATACATCTTATAAACTGAATTTCTCCAAACACTAGGCTATAATGATGCCTCAGACTTTCCAACATTGCTAATATAATTTGCTATGTCAATGTATATTTAAACTAATACTTTATTCCCTAAATCAGATGTCACCTTTTACATAATCTGCTACAGTATGCATTGCATTAATACACCATTTTTATTTAAACAGAAAAGTAGGTATCTAAGTTTTTCATGAAATGGGTCAAAACAGCCAGAGATCAGCAAAATACACAAGTACCAATGATGTGTATATTTTTTCTATTAGAAGTGAACTCTCTTTCTCTCCATTTCCCTTGATTTCTCTCTTGCATGACCCCTGCAAATCTGATGCTTCAGCAAAGTCCCATCATTTCCAATTATATATTAGGCTGGAAGCATTTCCATGGTGTCACCTTGTGCTTTCCATCAAGAACAGTAACAAATATTTTATTGTGCAGGAAAAACAGATTACTGAAAGATTTTGCTCATTTAGAATCTATTAAATGAAGGTAATTTTATTTGTTTTTGCTTTAAGAAACAGGTGCCAGGGAAACTAACTACAGTAACAATGAAAAGCAGAGTTAGTAACCAACAAAAAGGTGGGTCTTTTCCAAAAGAGGCAAACTTGTCCAATACATATAATTTCATTATGGAAAAAACATCAAGTATCTTCATTCTATGTAACAGGACCTACAATATGCACTTATATCTTATAACGTATTTACAGAATTAAGCTCAAGCACATCATCTATAAAATCAATATAAAGCAGATAAAATTACCATTTAAATCAATGGGATCTGTGCTCACTTACTTCAGTTCAAAATTTGGGTCACAGTATCAAGATCTCCTTGTAAATGTAGGATTACCCTCTTAAAAGGTTATTGTCATAGATGGAAATTATAAACTGAAAGAATGGCACTAGTTCCTGCCTTACACAATGGTCAGCAATAGAATCTTCGCAGCTGTCCTTTTGCAAGTACACATTACTTTTGCAGTGTTCAAAAATACTCAATTTAGTGAGCATATAGGACTTTTTGGGAATATTACTGTAAGGTTAACTGCTTGCAAAACTTTTACAGAGTTTGCAATTACAAACATTTATCCAGGAAAATGCTAATAATTTGAGCATGGTTTTGGTTATAGAAATAAAGCATGCTCAAGAGCTTCTCTAAGGTAGTGTTCAGTGATTTCAACTTTAGGTATGTTTATTCTATATGGACACGCTGAATATTTCTCATTATATAGTGTGATCTGTTAAACGCAATCTAGAATATTTCAAATTTGCATGCAAATTCACAGAAGGTAGAGATTTTGTCTCATACTATGCATCAGGAAGATCGAATTTATGTGACTGAATCCCACCATCGTCATACAATAAAACTAGTTTAACATTAAAGGGTTCAAGACTCTAAGTTCAACTTTTGCATTTTTCTCACTCAGTGTTTTACCTATTGGTTTAAATATCCTTGATTTTTATTCATTTTTATCATATTTGTCAGCAAACAGAGTTTGTGACAAATTATGCTTTTGGACAGATCTATGCAGCTCAACTTCACTGGAAGTCCAGTGTTTGCAACGCAGGTCAGAATGTGAACCCTTTGTGCCTGCGTAAGTAATGAAGTACCATTGTAGTTCACCTTACAGAGCCTTCTGGGACATTCGGAACGTAGAGAGTCACAGGAAAAGAGGACTTGCATGAAGATTTCAAAGCTTCCATAGCACGTAGAGCTTCTGACTCACTACGAGGCGCAAAAACCTTCATAGAACCTAGATACATCAGTTTGTTAAATAATACACTGTCCTCTTCTGGAGGTTCATTAGGGGAACAGGGTCTAGGTGCCGAGAATTCTGAAAACAAAGAAAATATAAGTTACCAATAAAACTCTCAGCCATTGCATTAAATTAGTGTAAGTTAAAAGCTGCAAGCCTACATTTGTAAACCTAACAGAAACTATCACTGTATCAAACAGGATCCCTGAAGCTTTACCCTAGACATTGATCACAAGGACCTGGAAGGCCAGTTATACTGAATTACGGCCATTTAATATTTGTGAAGCTTTTGCAGTAATAAATTAGGGGTAGTCAGGTTACCCCCCTTCCCCCCAAAAAAGGCATTTTATGAACATCTCCATATTTAGCATCAGTCTCTCCCTACTGATTACAAGTATAGCTTTGCTGAATGAGCCTAAGATTGATTCATCAATCTGAGCACTCTGCAAGCATCCCCACATGGGCCATCTTGAAGAGATAATTGGTTAATGACTGGATATTGAGCAATTAGCAAGGTAATTCAACTAGTCTGCTGAGGACAGTTAAAAGATAGACAGGAGGGAGAGAGAAAGGCTAGAGGGAGGCCAGAGAAGCCCAGAATCTCAGAAACTTGAGGTTCTCCCCCTGGTCAGAGGATTCCTGGAACTAGTATCAGATCTCTGCATAATCAGACTTAACCAGTACCTGTATTGGAAGGGTCCAGAATTAGATGTAAAGAAGACTGGTTTGTCTGACTGGCTGACACATCTTCAGCTGACTGTCTGGAAGCATCACTGGAGTCTTTAGAGTCAGTAGTATAACTTATTTGGCCTTTTTCAGAATCTCTCAGTATCTCTTCCATGGCTTTCTCCAGCTGTTCATCTCCATTGGAAAATATCTGTACAAAGGACAAGACACAAAAGACTTAAAAACTGTCTGCTGCTTTTACCGTAAGAGTTATTACACAAATATTTGAAAAATATTTTTAAATTCGTTTTACTTTTTTAACACCACTTCTTCGCTAATTATACCAGATACCCACGTTACTCATGTAATAAAGCCATGAATGCACCCAAGGCTCATCTGTGTTTATTAAACCAATAAATAAAATGCGTACAATGGATTAGCAAAGGTCCCAACATCCAGTATTACAAAGCAGCATCCAGTATAACTCATGTAATGATCATTTATATGTCCTCAAATCTTTGACTATATACATTACAGATCTCACCTCTCCAAGTACTTTATATAGTATTAAAATGGCATTCATGAGTCATGAATGTGTGCTATACTCAGATAGTTTATTAAGAGGCACACAAAAAATAAAGTGTAATTAGATATATCCTTCTGCTCTCATTTTTAATATATATCTGTAATGAATGGCAAAATTAATTTGAAGGTTTTATTCCTTATCCTATTTTCATTTATCTTTATTTTTAAAAATAAATGAGAATCAGAAACAGAGCTCTCTCCAGGTGTTCAGACAATAATAAAAATGTAGTTCAATTCAGTTTCTGTATATAGAAAAAAGGGAAGCTACCTAATCATAACAAAACACATCTAGTCAGTTGAGACAACTACCTGGAAAAGACATTTTCTTATCTGCCATCTCCTCAGCACAATTCAAATTTGAGCCCCACTGAAAGTTAATTTAAAATTAATTTTCTCACAATAGTTTTCTCTTCTTTGAGTGGGAGCACAGTGCTTTGTCACTCAAGTATTGACAAGTTTTCTACCTTGTCACACATTTTGGATGAAGAGAATAATATTCCTACTGAGCTTCCCCTCCCCATCTACCAGTTACTTGGCTGCTAAAGTGAAGAATAATTCACAATCAAATAAGCTCTTATAAGGGAGTGGTTTTCGACAATGCACTAGAAGCTTAAGGCTTGTCTATACTTACATTTGATAGCGCTCTAACTTACTGGCTCAGGGGTGTGAAAAATCACCACCCTGAGCACAGCAAGTCTGAACACTTTAAAGCGCTAGTGTGGACAGGCTTGTGGCGGTGGATTATCAGGACCGTTGGGAGAGCTCTCTCCCAGTGCTCATGCGCTACCACACACACACTTCAAAGGGCTGCCATGGGAGCATTCCTGCAACAGAGCTCTGAAGTTTCAAGTGTAGCCATGCCTTTAAAGATGATAGAATTACAGTAAGGAAACTACTTCTACGTTTCTCCCATATAAACAGCCACTACCCACATGAGACAAACACTTCTAGGAAACAGCAAGCAGCAAAAAGACATCCATCAAATCGAAGGGAAAGAAAAACTTTCAGTATCTGATAGCTGCATTGGATGAGTTTATAGCTTACAAGGCCTAGTACCACAGTTCTCAAACTGTGGGTTGGGACCCCAAGGTGAGTTACGTCCCTGTTTTAATAGGGTCTCCAGGGCTGGCTTATACTTGCTGGGGTCCAAGGCCAAATCCCGAGGGCTTCAGCCCTCGGTGGCAGGGCTTAGGTTACAGGCCCCCTGCCTGGGGCTGAAGCCCTTGAGCTTTGGCTTTGCCCCCACCCACCCAGAGTAGTGGGGCTCGGGCTTTGCCTCCTCTCCCCCGAGGATGACAGGGCTCGGGCAGGTTGAGGCTTCAGTCCCCACTCCTGGGGTCAGGTCATAATTGTTGTTGTCAGAAGGAGGTCATGGTGCAATAAAGTTTGAGAACCCCGGCCTAGTAGAACAGAGCACTGAAAACCAAGTACACTGAAACCAAACACATCTCCTCAAAGATTCTCTGTGTTCCTGAGCCCATGAAACAGTCATGCACCTGCTGGTGTGTGCGCTCACTCACATGGGAGGAGTCTTATTGTATAACCAAAAGGCCTAAAACTTGCATGACTATCTTGCAATAGAAGACTAACTATTCACTTTTTTAGATCCTTCATATAAAGACAAATATGCATCAGACTTTCCACAGAGCTTTGTTCTCTGCAAGCAGAACTTCACTTCCTTGACCACATCCAAAACATATCAGGGCTTCTCATGGTCTGAGGTGGCTTGGGTAGAAAGAAGGCAAGGAAACACTGACTCAAGTGGAAGGTTGTGTTTTTCCCAGGAAACAAATTCTAAATCTCATCTAAGAGCTACCTTAAAATATAAGCAAACATTTTTTAAAATTTAAATTACATTTTAACAAATATTCAACCCAGCAAATCACTGTTTAATGAATTTGGTGAGTACTTGCGAAACTAGATGTCAAGACCTTAAATCAAGGGGCTCTCCTGGCTCTGTGTGGTTTCTTAAAAGCAGTGTTTCAGATTTGTTAAAGAGACAGCTGCAGGTGCACCAGTTCCTGTGGCTGAAACTAAGGAGTTCTTCTGGTAGCTGACTGGACAGTCCTGATGGTATGATCTTCAACAAGCTGCCTCCCACACATCTTCAAATACTTTGAGTCCACTATTTCCTTAGATATTCTGGAATTGGGAAGGCAGTTTTGCCCTCTCCCCATCATTTTATCTTAAGGACAGCTCTGAGTCGGGTGGCCAGGTTTGCAATATTTAAGGTGCAGTAAATGCGATCCAGCAGCTCTATCTCATCCTACAAAACAGACAACCTAAATCATTGGATTGAGACTTGGCTAATGCAGAGCACCAGAAAACTGGTGAAAATCTTGAAATCCCTGCTCCTGCTTCCAAGGCTATTCTGTGTACAAACAATGGAGCTGAGAACAGCTCCTTTGATCTTAGTGCTCTAACCCAGTGGTCCTCAAACTGGGGTACATGCATCCCCGGGGGTGCACAGGACCACCCATGGGGATGCGCGGCCCCAGCTGGATGAGCCAGGCAGCTCCACTGCGAGCACCGCGGTGGCCCTGGCTGGAGGAGCTGGGCACTGTGGCGCTTGCAGGGGAGCCGCTCCTCCTGCCGCCAGAGCCTCCACAGCCCTTGCAGGGGAGCCGCTGGGGCCAGCCGGCTCCTCCTGCCTTATTAGGAACCTCCTGGGCTGGGGACTGGCCCCGGGCGCCGCGGCTGGAGACCTAGCCCCGGGCGCCGCAGTGGGACCGGCCCCAGGGGGGCAGTTAGGGGACAAGGAGTGGGTTTCTGAGGGGGGCAATTGCATAGGAAGTGGGAGGGAGTGGATGGGGGCAGGGCTTCCCCTGTGGGGGTGCCTGCTCAATTTTTTTTCCTACTAGGGGTGCGGGGGTCTAAAAAGTTTGAAGACCCCTGCTCTAACCACTTCTAGCACTGTAGAAACCCACTGAGTTAAGGAATTCTCCAGCTTCCCTTCAACCTTTGACATAACCCCTCTCCCTACCAAAATTGCTGTTAAATTAAAGGGAAAAGGAGGGGTTGAAGAGAAAAACTTGTCTGGGCAGAGAGTTTAGGGATAGAAACTAGGCTAAAGTATAGTGTAGTTATAAGCATGTCAGCAACGGACGTTGGGTCATTTTCTACAAAATTTCCCACCTGTGCCTACAGCGCAATAGCTGCACCAAAGTTCACTATGCTGGAAACCCTTATAAGACAAGGTCCCACAGCCAGAACCATCTGTAATACTATCAGCCAAAAATGCTTAGAGAAAGTCTGGCATGGTACTAAAAGTGGCTCCAGTTGCAGGAGTCTTGCCTGTATTAAGTGTTCCAATGTTATCCGAAGAGGGAAGTTTTTAGAAAGTGTCCTTAATGTATACCAGTGTTTCTCAACTTGAACTTAATTAAAAAAGAAACAAAAAACAAAACAAAAAACCACACACACACACGACCCTCCTCCCCCAATAAGACTTGAAAAATTGCAACCCACCAACCTTAATTATATCTAAGTACATTATGAATGTACATGCCCGAGCCCCACTACCCAGGACTCGAGCATGTAACTTAGCTTTACGAGGCCCCGAGCAATTGCCCTGCTTGCCACCCCCTAATGCTGGCCCTGAATATTATTCATAATTTATTAATTAATGCTTGTATTTGCGACCTCCTTAAAACCGTCCCACGACCCCTACCAGTCATGTCCCCCAGGTTAAGAAAGACTGGTATAGACAATGCTAAGGAAGGCAGATCGATAGCATAAAAGGCAGTGCAGCCTATACGTACATAGCTTAATCTTGATCTCATATATAAACAGCAAAACAACATTCTGAGCCTTTGAATCATAAAGCCACATTGTTTCCTATTTCCCAATTTGAAGATTTTAAATTTATAAGAATAACTGGTTTATTTTGCTGACTGTATAAGGATGCACAGATGGCTAATAAGTCTTGACTCTTCAAGTTATTACATAAGTGACTGGACTGAAACCTTCATTAGACAAACAGATTTGCTCACTCAGGTCTGTTCATTTTGCAAATATATACAGCAAGAACAAAAGTAAAGGATTTTAGCAATCTGCCCAAACATCAAAGTCAATTAACTTACAAAATTGTAATACAAGTCACAACCTCTTGGTGCAAGAGATTCTTACTATGCCTTAAAAATAAAAACAAAAATAAATGTACTTTTAGTTGAGGTTCCTCATCTTTTGCACGGGGATCCTCAGGTTGCTGATGAACCAAGACAAATTCTTCACTGTTTAATGTGGACACAGATTCAGTTGATTGTCTAAATTTATCAAATGACGACCGGACTTCCATTTCAGGACTTCAATCCCCTCCTGCTGTACCAACCTAATAAAAAAATGCAGAAACACAGAATCAACTCTGAAACTGTACACAGCTATCCTTTTCTAATTGATAAATATATTTAATAGTAGTTTCAGCGGAAAAATAGTGCCTAACAAAAATAACAGAACATTTTAAATTTTATAAACATAACAGTTAACAGGAACACAGAGTTTTTATTTTTGGTTTCCCAAATCATTATTTTAGAAAACAAGACCCTATAAAAAAAAAAAATTATTATCTCTCCCTTCCTGACCATTTAAAAGGGTGAAAAAAAATCTTAAAATATACTAATTAAAAAGAAAAAGGGATTAAAATACTCCATTCTGAATAGTCATTTTCATTATTTCAAATCCCCAAACACAAAATACAATTGTTTGGCATGCTCTATGGTGGCTCTAGAGCCAAAACAAGTCTTTGGCTATTCTTGGAATGGTGGCTTTATTGTGCCCATATCAACACATTTAACTCCAGCAAAGATCAAGAACATAAATACAGGATGACCTTGAAAATTTGACCTCCTCTGGGCTTGTAGACATTATAAACAGAAATCTTGGAATCACTGCAGAACTCCATCCTATTCAGGGACTGATTTATACAGATTTTACACTGGACATTCTTGTCAGAAGGCCATGCCTCCAGCAAAGCCACTGTCCTATGGTTGCTAGTACTGTGTTAGAGATTACCAGCTGGGATTAAAGTTTTAGCTATACCTGTGCTCTTTCAGACATCTCACCATTTCAAAAACATCCACATATTTAAGAAATATTGCAGAAGAATGATGTAATGTGAGCTCCACCCAAGCCTACTTTAGAGATTCACTTTTGCAATAAGCCTGGTTCCAGAGTTCAAAAAGCTCTGCTAAAAAATGTTCTCTCACTTTATGGCAAAGGAATAATCCCTTCCAGCACCACACTGGAAATGCATGAGAATAAAGACACAAGGAGGAAAGTGCAGTGAAGTGATTATTATACTAACTACAACAATTAGTGTCTACAATGCTTTGAAAATTTAACATGCTATATAAGTGCTTGGAGATCACTTATTATACTACTCTATTATAGAGAAATACTTGTTATAATGAAGTGGAGTGAAAGTGCTTCAGTGCACTTCAAGGGATTTGAACTGCTCCGATTTTCACTGAAGATTCACTTTAGAATAAATTTCATTGCCCTCTTCTTTCAGTGAAGCAGTTAGTCACCATGACAAATATGCCTCACCCCTGTCTACATTAACACTCTACTGCTGCTAGCACCCATAGTTGCATCATTGCTGCAAGACAAAATATTTTAATATAGACAGGTCTTGGCTGAAAAGCTGGGAGGAGAAATTGCCACTACCCCCACCATGGTGAGGAACATAAGTATGCCTCTCAATATTATTGATGCTGCTCCCTTAAGTAGTAGGCTGGGCTTTTGTAAAGGGCCAGGGCAAACACTGTTGATAACGGCCCCAAAGCTACAGGGAGTAAGAAGAGGCCTTACTCCTACTCCAAATGTATTTGCTGGGCAGGCAGGCAGGCAACTCTTCCAAGTAGGCCTCATTTCATTATAGTAAAACTCCACTTAGTGAACTTTTGCATACTTGGTGAAGGGAAATGGGGCAAAGAACAAGACTACACTATAAGAGGATTGTGCTACGTTGATTACTAAGCTGATTATTAAGTAATCAGAATTCTACCAGCAAATCAAGTCTTTCTGGAACAAAAATGTCCAGTAAAAACAACCTGTCTCCTCAAGAAATAATGTTACCCTGCAAGATTGTCTAAGGAGAACAAAGTTTCTATTTGATTAACTTCAATGTTATTTGTTACCGGTATGCAGGTACAATGTAGGAGCCCCAGTTTTGTTGTACTAGGTGCTGTACAAAACACAAAACAGAGTCCTCGCTTACAGACAGCCCCCCATCCTGAAGCAACTACGACACCATGCAACAGAAACACTAACCTAGGAAACAAACCCTGTAACAAACCTCGTTGCCTACTCTATCCCATATCTACTCTAGCGACACCATCAGAGGACCCAACCACATCAGCCACACCATCAGGGACTCATTTACTTGCACATCCGCTAATTGATATATGCCATCATGTGCCAGCAACGCCCCTCTGCCATGTATACTGGCCAAACAGGACAGTACGTAAAAAGAATAAACGGACACAAACCGCATATCAGGACTGAATCTATTTCCCTAAGTTAAGTTTCCTTCACACGTTCTTGTCAACTGTCTGACATAGATCTACTTGATTATCACTGCAAAAGGTTTTTTTCTACTGCTGATAATAGCTCATCCAAATTAAATGGCCTCTTAGAATTGGTATGGTAATTTCCAACTTTTTATGCTTTCTGTGTATATAAATGCATCTTATTTCCATGTGTTCCATTCTATGCATCCGACGAAGTGGACTATAGCCCACGAAAGCTTATGCTGAAATAAACTGGTTAATCTCTAAAGTGCCACAAGTATTCCTCATTTTCTTTACAGATACAGACTAACACGGCTGCTAATCTCAAACCATACAAAAGCCAGAAGGGGAACATTTCAATGTTCCTGGACATTCTATAATAGATTTTAAAGTAGACATACTTGAACAAAAAAACTTCAGAAACAGACTTCAAAGAAAAACTGAAGAACTAAAATTAACTTGCAAATTTAACACCATTAATTTGGGCTTGAATAGGGACTGGGAGTGGCTGGCTCATTACAGAAGAAACTTTTCCTCTCCTGGAACTGACACCTCCTCATCAGTTATTGGGAGTGGACCACATCCGCCCTGATTGTATTGTCCCTGTCAGCACTGGTTCTCCACTTGTGAGGTAACTCTCTTCTCTTCACGTGTCAGTATAACAATCCCTGCATCTGTAATTTTCACTCCATGCATCTGAGGAAGTCGGGTTTTTACCCATGAAAGCATATGCCCAAATACAGTAGACTCTCGATTATCCAGGACTGGGTTAACCAGGTTGTGGAATAACCAGGATGTCAAAAAAAAAATACAAATAACTCGCAGGACTGGCTCTGTTTCCGCCTCAAGCACATACAAAAAAAACCTCCCACCAGGGCGCAGGGCAGCCAGTGAACCAACAACCCCTTTCCCCGGCACAGGATGGCTGGTGAACCAACTCCCCACTCCCGTATTTCCTATGGATGGTGATTATCTGGGATTTTATTAACCACGATTAATTTTTCCCTATCATCCTCAATAATCGAGAGCCTACTGTAAATCTATTAGTCTTTAAGGTGCCTCCAGACTCCTTGCTGTTTCTGAAAAACAAAGAGAGACTCCTTCCCCACAGAACTTGCAATCGAAGTATACAACAAGAGATAACAGGTAGAAAAACGCAGGAGTGAACAAGAAATGAGGTAATACTGATCAGCAGGGATCCTAGAAATCCATTTGCCATGGGAAAAAGTAAAATTTGCATTTTTACAGAGAATCTTTAGTTTCTACCTTTTGTGAAAAAATAAACACATATAATAACTGTTCATTAAATTTATTCAAAGTACCAGCATCACTTAGTCAATGTGCGCAACCTCCCGCTCTTGTAGTTGATTTGTGAGTGCACTTGAAAATGTACATAGATAAACACAACTAAACTGTTTCCGGCGTATAGAGGTTTTTTCAATGGAATATAAGGGTTCCTGTTTTAATGCATTTCAAATTTCACTTCAGCCTCCAGACACAATTAAAGTTATGAAAAGATGCCAAAAACTTTAAAAATCACCCCTAAAATCATGTCACTGAGTTTGGCCCGGACATTTCATGGTAATGTGCAGTTCTGTGCTCCACACAGCAAAGCCATAGATTACATTCAAAGGCAGACAAATACAAATTGCAATTTTAATAATTTTATTATAATGATTAATGACACTGGTAGGCTTCAAACTTCTTTACAATGGTAAATATAATCAATAAAACGTGTTTTGACAGGATGAATAAAAGTCAATTTTTTAAATTGTTTTTTATTTAAAATTGGGGTTTTTTTAATAGTTTTTGAGGAAAAAAATCTATCTAAAGATGCATTATAGCTCAAAGATAGCTCATCATGGAACAGGGATTATAAATTCTAATTCTATAATAGGAGACAATAAATTCATGCAATGTTTAAGAAAAGCTTTGTAAATGAGTTCCAATAGTTCATGGATTAGGGACCTAATCTTATGGAGTTCCAGGAGCTTCTCTATAGAAGATGTAAATTAATCTTTCTATCCACCCAATGGGATTCAGTGCTTAGTCTAGGAAGACACCATCAGAGATTCTTCATTTTGCAGTTCCCAAACTGTGGATTTGTGTTTCCAGAGATAACACACTTCATAACAGCAAAAATGTTTTTAAATGAGTAAATAAATATTAGAGAGAGGCGAGAAATAACAGACATCAACCCTATTGTCCCTCTGCAACTTTGTGTATAGAGTCAATCCCCTACCATTTCTAAAACTGCAATGTTTCAAAAACCTCATTGATTAGAAGATTGTTGGGGGCGGATAGATCTGGACAAGAAGAAGAAGTCTGGAGAGACAGGCAGTAGAAACAAAACTCAAACTTTTGTTCCTTACTGACTTTCTGGTTGCTTCTAGACAACAGGAGGTTATGAGGACTCTCTCTTTGGTAGCTAGTTTTACTCTGTTATATTAGCACATTCCCCTATCTCTCTCACGACAAGCAGTTTTGAATTTAAATTCTTCCCTTCCTAAATCACAGCAATTTAAAATGTCATAAACATTAATGTGTTTGGTTTCATGGAACAAGATCAAAGTTATGATGTGGCAGGCAGGCAGACAGGTTTATATTTTTTAAACTAAATTTAAATATCATATGTTCAAGTTTGGCAGGTTATAACCCACAATACCATCACAAAGCTGCTCTAGACTCTCTTTCCTGGAACACATATGGCTGCAGTAATGATGGGAAAGCAGCCTCCTAGGAGAGAGGCACTCCTAGAGCCCAGGAAAAGACAGTTACTTACCTCTCATAACGGTTACTTTTCGAGATGTGTTGTTCACATCCACGACAATTAGGTATGCGCGTGTTTTTTCCCTAGCAGCTCCCTTTGGGACAGCAAAGGAGTCCCCTAGAGTGGCGCCATTATGGCGCTGTATATAGTATCCGTTTGGCCTGACCCTCCTACTGTTCCTTCTTGCCTTCGACTCTGACAGAAGAGAAGTGGGGGTGGATATTTTAATGGACATGAACACCACATCTCAAAGAACAACAGTCCTTTTCTTCTTTGAATGCTTGTTCACGTCCATTCCAATTAGGTGATTTCCAAGCTGATCATTGGAGGTGTGTAGAAGCCAAGAAATGACTCACTGGAGGACAGCCCTGCTGACCGCTGTATCATCTGTGGCCCATTGGTTAATGGCATAGAGGGATGTAAATGTATGCACTGAGGACCAGGAAGCTGTTCTGCAGATTTTGTGGATGGTTACATGCACCAGAAAGGCAATCAAAGACGCTTGAACTCTCGTCAAATGGGCTTTGATTGCCAGAGCTGGGACCTTAGCCAGCTCATAGCATGTGCGAATGCAGTCTGTGATCCAGGACAAGATGCGCTGAGAAGATACTGGAAGGGCCTTCATACTATCAGCTATGACCACAAACAGTTGGGTTGATTTGCGAAAAAGGCCTCGTGCATGCTATGTAGAATGCTAGGGCTCTTCGAACATCTAGCATATGCAAGCTCTGCTGCTGCTGCAAGCTCATGTGAGGCTTTGGAAAAAATACAAGCAGACAAATGTTCTGTCCCATGTGGAACTGGGAGACTACCTTGGGAAGGAATCTAGGGTGTGGTCTAAGTTTCACCTTGTCCTTATGAAACACCACAAAAGGGGTTTCAGAGGTTAGGGCCTTTAGTTCAGACACTCTCCTCGCTGATGTAATGGCCACCAAGAACGTTACCTTCCATGAACAGTAAAGGAGGGAACAAATGGCCAGAGGCTTGAACGGTGGACTCATGAACTTGGAGAGGACCAGACTGAGATTCCAGGTTGGTACTGGTGGTCGTAAGTTAGGGTACACCCTTCTCCAACCATTGAGGAAACGCACCACCATGGGATTGAGAACACTGAGCACCTAGATTCCCCTGGATGGGAAGCTAAGATAGCTGCTCGGCGTATTCTGATAGATGAAAGTGATAGGTTTTGTTGCTTGAGGTGAAGCAGGTAGTCCAGAATAACTGGGATACATACCTGGAGTGGTAACAGACATCTGGGTTCACACCAGCAAGAGAACATTTTCCACTTGGCCAAGTAAGCTGACCTAGTAGAAAGTTTCCTGCTGGCAAGAAATATTTGTCTCACTGGCTGAGAGCACTGGCTCTCAATCAACTTTAGCCATGGAGTTTCCAAGCCCATGAGGTGCAGGGACTGTAGGTTCGGATGGAGAAGGAGCCCATGGTCCTGAGTGATCAAGTCCAAATACAGAGGTAGAGCTATTGGGGCATCTACTGATAGTTCGAGGGATGTTGCATACCAGTGCTGACATGGCCAGGATGAGGCAAGCAGGATGACCACTGCTCTGTAAAAATTTAAATTGTACGTAAGACAATGGCTCAGGCATCCACACTCACTCCCACAGGCAAATTTATTTTATCAAGCCTTGATCAGAGATGCAGTACACATGGTGGTGCAGAAACCCCTAGAAAAAAAAATACAGTGCATTTTTTGTTTAAACTACTGTATTTAGCATTACATAAACGAGTAATATACCTCCTAGGAATGCAGAAAACATTGGCAAAAAATCCTTTTGAGCAAATAGGTCACATTTTCAACTCCAAAACTGAGTCCTGTTTTTAAATGTGAAGAGGATTACGTATTTTGGACTTCACAAAAATTAAATGTGTCCCACTGTATCTAGTTTTAAAATAGAAAGACCACATGTAATAATCTATGTTGAGAAAGTTAAAATTGAGCTGACACTGTAGAAGATAGGATGATTAAAGCAATGGACAGGACTCAGGAGATTGGAATTAAATGGTTGCCTGTCTTCTCCACAGATTTCCTGTGTGATTTTGGGTCAGTCACTTAATCTTTTGGGGCCACAGTTCCAATTCTTGCTCATTGGAGAATTGGAAGCAACCTTTTTACTTCCAATCTTTTACTTCCACTGCATGCATCCGACGAAGTGGGTATTAGCCCACGAAAGCTTATGCTCTAAAAAATTTTTAGTTAGTCTTTAAGATGCCACAGGACTCTTTGTCACTCATACCAGGCAACATGAGTCGTAGGATATTGAAATGAACTGGTTAGTCTCTAAGGTGCCAGAAGTATTCCTCATCTTATTTAAGGATATTGACTTTCACAGATGCATGTTCGAACAATCCTCTGCAATCTAAGAAGTTTCCAACTTAGAATTGTTACTCAGAATGGAAGAGTGTTTTTTGCTATGAGTTAGTGAGAAGGGCCTGTCAACTGATTCTGCATTAGTCTTCTCCATCTTTTCACTTGATTTATTGTAATTCCTGGGGAAAAAGGCAAGAGGGATTAAGTGGATAAGGTTCTGTATTGAAATTTATGACATCGCTAAAATTCCCATATCTGCAGGTTTTAGGGCTCACTTAACTAGAGCTACAGTTACTTTCATGGCTTGAGTTAAACATATCCCTGCTGTACAAATATGCAGAATAGCTGTATGGTGCTCAGGAAGTGTATTTACTGTACATTAGCCTCTGGACTTAACATCCTGCTCTGATGCTGGATTGAGGAGAGCAATGTTTATGGTTTAGCTAAGAACTTCTCAGCCCACCTTCTGTCTGGCTAGTTCCGTTCATTAATCTCCTTCTTGAGTGGAAGTGCACAGAACCCTTGAAGAAGTCAGAGGTTACTTGTTGTTCCTTGGGAGTTGCTGCTGGATATTCACACTGTCCACCCACCCTCTGTCTCTGAATTCCTATATACCTTGGACTCTGAGGTTTAGGTGAGGAAACTGAAGCAGTTAAGGACTGCACTTCCCTTATGATCTCAGGTACTGACTGTTCAGCAGCATAAGATGCAGCTCACGTATCCCCAAAGGACATAGCTTTTCAGAAAGTTCCAAGAATTCAGATGCCAGGGGGCATCTTTCCCAAGAATACATACAAGTACAAGGCAACTCTTCAAGAATCACAGTTACTGGTAAGTAACTTTTCTTTTCATTTTCTTTTTATCACACTTTCATTTTGTGATCAGTTGGCAAAGCTATTGAGTTTACATGATCTACTTGAATACAGAATAGGTCAGCTTTATTAAGCAAGAGTTTGCTTGTCCTGCCCTTGTTCACTTAGATGAGAAACATGCACATTAGGAGCTTGCTTTTTGTTGTTCTGAAAGCACAGGAAACTTACTTCCTGTTAGAAACTGTTAGTGTTTTATAGTGAACCATTTCTATTTCAAGAAAGGAGCAATAAAGTTAATTTAATCTCATTCTGCTGTGGTTTTCTTTTTAGTTCATAGCACTAAACATGAAAAGCTGTTTGAATCTAAGGCACTACTGTAATACAGTCAACATCAGGGCGCCATTGTGCTAGGCCAGGGGTTGGCAACCTTTCAGAAGTGGTGTGCTGAGTCTTCATTTATTCACTCTAATTTAAGGTTTTAAGTGTCAGTAGTACATTTTAATGTTTTTAGAAGGTCTCTTTCTGTAAGTGAGATATAGATAGATAGATAGATAGATAGATAGATAGATAGATATACACCCGAGCCATTATCTTACGTACAATTTAACTTTTTACAGAGCAGTGGTCATCCTGCTTGCCTCATTCTGGCCATGTCAGCACTGGTATGCAACACTCCTCGAACTATCTGTAGATGCTCCAATAGATCTACCCCTGTATTTGGACTTGATCATATATATAATAATGAATATATATAATCATATTAAATAATTTATATATATATAAAATAACTATTGTTGTATATAAAGTAAATAAGGTTTTAAAAATGTTTAAGAACCTTCACTTAAAATTAAATTATAATGCAGAGCCTCTCAGAGCCGGACCCAGGCAGTGTGAGTGCCACTGAAAATCAGCTCGTGTGCCGTCTTCGGCACCCATGCCATAGGTTGCCTACCCCTGTGCTAAGCACTGTACAAATGCATAGTAAGAGATAGTCCATTTCCCAAAGAGCTTATGCTCTAAGTATACAACATGCATGCATCCAACGAAGTGGGTATTAGCCCACGAAAGCTTATGCTCTAAAAAAATTTTAGTTAGTTTTTAAGGTGCCACAGGACTCTTTGTCACTTCTGCAATTTCAGACTAACACGGCTACCCCTCTGATTGTTGCCTGGTATAGAGACTCTGAATTGTGAGGGGAAACTAGACTGTCCCTTTGGGATAGACGATGTTGAAGAAACAGCTCTAGGATATCAATATATCATGGCTACTTTGGCCAATAAGAGCAAGCCTCTGTCTTGATTCTCTTTTGAATTATCAATTTCCCTCATTTCTATGGAGTTAAGGGTTGTTGTTATTGTTTTATGTACTCTTTTTGGAGCTAGTTTATAGCTGAACCATCAACCTTTCCTGAAATCATTTCATGTCCTCTATAAATAAATTTTCCCATACAACAAGATGTTCTGTTTTCTCCTGCGTTTATATTATTGGATAATACTTGACCAGGAGTGTCAATTTCTTTAAAGATCCCTCTCCTCTGGAGGATGGAAGATTGGTTGATTACAATAACAACAGATCTATAAAACACACAATCTCTAAAAAAAAGTTTCAAACTTTTCTGATAATTAGGAATGTTGATTAATCGCAGTTCACTTACATGATTAACTCAAAAATGTACCATGACTGATCAAAGTTTAAGTGCACTATTATGCAATAGAATATCAACTGAAATTTAATAAATATTTGGATGTTTTTCTACATTTTCATATACATTGTATTCTGTGTTGCATTTGCAATCAAAGTGTATATTTTTGATTTCAAATATTTGCACTGTAAAAATGAAACAAAAAATAGTATTTTTCAATTCACCTCATACAAGTACTATAGTGCAATCTCTTTGTCATGAAAGCACAACTTACAAATGTAAATTTTTTAAACTTTTTTTTTTTTACATAATTGCACTCAAAAAACAAAACAATATAAAACATCAGTGCCTACAACCACCATTCCAAAGGACATGCTTCCATGCTGATGACGCTCATTAAAAAAAATTATATTTTAATTAAATTTGTGACTGAACTCCTTTGGGGAGAATTGTATGACCCCTTCTCTGTTTTATCTGCATTCTGCCATATATTTCATTTTATAGCAGTCTCGGATGACGACCCAGGATACATTGTTCATTTTAAGAACACTTTCACTGCAGATTTCACAAAATACAAAGAAGGTACCAATGTGAGATTTCTAAAGATAAACCTTATGTTGAGTGCTGTGGCTAAGAATCTGAAATGCCATCCAAAATCTGAGAGGGACGAGGTGTGGAGCATGTTTTCAGATGTCTTATAAGAGCAACACTCCAATGCGGAAACTACAGAAACCTAAACACCAAAAAAGATAATCAATCTTCTGCTAGTGGCATCTGATTCAGATAATGAAAATGAATATGCTTCTGTCCACACTGCTTTGCATTGTTATTGAGCAGAATGGACACATGTCCCCTGGAAGGGTGGTTGAAGCATGATGGGACATATCAATCTTTAGCACATCTGGCAGGTAAATATCTTGTGAGGCCACCTACAACAGTGCTATGTAAATGTTTGTTCTCACTTTCAGGTGACATTGTAAACAAGAAGTGGGCAGCATCATTTCCTGCATATGCAAACAAACTTCCTTGTCTGAGCGATTGGCTTCACAAGAAGTACGGCTGAGGGACTTGCAGGCTGTAAAGTTTTATATTGAAAAATAAAACGCAGTTATTTTTTATACAAGATTTCACATTTTAAGTCCAATTGTCATGATAAAGAGATTGCACTATAGTACTTGTATTAGGTGAATTAAAAGATACTATTTATTTTGTTTTTTAAAAGTGCAATTTCTTGCAATCAAAAATAAATATAAATATAAACTGAGCACTGTGCACTTTGTATTCTGTTGTAACTGAAATCAATATATTTGAAAATGTAGAAAGCATCCAAAAGTATTTAAATAATTTGTATTATATTATTAACAGTACAATTAATCATGCAATTATTTTTTTAATCACTTGACAGCCCTACTAAAAATATATATTTTCTAACAGAGGGAAAGGAGAGAAATGATTATTAAATGGTAGTAGCAGATACCAGTTTCCATTGTTACTTGACTTTGTTAAATATGATCCTTTTTCTCTTACTCCTATTAAGTTCAAATCTCTGGATATCCTAGATGCTGCAATATCCTGCTCTTCCTTTCCCCATAGCCCTCTTAGAAGTCTGTTTAGCTAAAGGTCAGCTTTCAAGAATGACATTAAAAAAACAAATATTGTGTATGGTAGCAGTTGTGGCAAAGTACCCTCCCTGTCTCACCCGGTATAAGTCTGTTATGCCTGGGAGAGACTGGTTTGGGCAGCGTACTCCTCCTAACTCTCCCAGGGCAAGCTTTTCCTTCCCTTCAGTAGTTTTTTTGGCCGGGGTTTTTCCCCTTCTGGCCAGGGAAATGCTGCTTCCCTTCTTGGAGGGGCTCCTTGTCCTGCTGCCCCCTACCCCCACTTCCTGACAGGGGAAGATTTAAAAAGGTCTCCTTCACTGGCCTCAGCTGATCTCAACTGAGTCTCTGCCAACCTCTACTCAGCTGAATCCAGTTAACCTGAGGTTACCTTTTCTTATTTGGCAAGGGGAGGGCCTTTTACCCTTCTAGAACTGCTTACCACCACTCCCTCCTGTAGCAGTCTGCTCTGGGTTTACCACACAGTTCACAGCCAGGGGGCCATGAACAGGTATGGGGGAGGGGAGGTGGGGAATCGCCAAGCCGGGCCAGCATCAGACTCACTGGGGTCTGGAGCTGAAGCCTCACTGCCCTACCACTGAGGCTGAAGCCAAAGAAAGTTGAAGCAACTGAGCTTTGCAGGGCCCTCTATGGCACAGAGTTTAACACTGGAACTGCTTTTTATAAGCAGAAAAAGTGTTATGGCACAGGTGGGTCATGGAGTTTCCATAGCATATTTGGGAGGGGGGGCAGCTTGGAAACTAAAAAGTTGAGAACCCCGGTCTATGGGACCTAAGTTTAAGGCTATATTAAACAACGACATACATGTGTGTGTGTTTATATATTTTATCTTAATGGGTTTTAAAACAAAAAAAATGCCACTATATAAATCTTTTACTGTGTCCTGATTTAGCCCTTTTAAATGGGACCTGCAAAGGGGGGAAAGAAAGAGTCCCTTCTTCATAATCTATAATGACAGCCTAAAAGATCATTTTCATACCCCTAAACGGTTTTTCTGCTTCTTGATTTTTTATGGTTGACATTTAAGTATTGTTTGCACAAAGATATCAAAGATAAATGATTACATGAGTGGGAATGTTTATTTTTACTCAGTTTAAAATTCTGTTTTGTTAACATCTATTTAAAAGAAAACACCTGAAACCTCCCAACAAATTTGACAATTGCCCTAAAAATCCTCCAACAAAACTAGAAGCTGAAGTCAAACACTCTTAGTATTTCTAAAGAAGTTTAAAACAAAAAAAGCTAAGAGAAAATAAAGTCACACAAAACACACACATCACATTCCACAGGACACACAGTAAAGTACCAAAATAGAGTATAACCCTTTAAAAATCCTTTGTAGGATGTTTAACAATAAAATAACCCAGAAACTTCTAGAGAAGCACGAGAAGCACTGTATGGCTCTTGAGAATTTTTAAGAAGGACCAGTCCTCTCTCCTTGCCCCTGAAACAAGTATATTTTCCTAGTGACCTTTTAAAGCCATAAATAGACACACATACTGTTGCATTTGAAGCTTGTAATTATATAGAACAAAATACCACTCAATAAAAGAATACAATATTCTTCCACTATATTTTTTCCACCATTCCCCTACATACCCACACTCAACCTACATAACAGCACAACAGATATCATTTATGAAAAAATTATATTTTATAAAAGAATTAAACTGACCAACAAAAAGGCACTGCCAGCTGATTTGCCTGTAGCTTTTGCAAGCTATATCCAAAACCATACCAATTTTTGTTAAAAACAAAGAAAAGTAATGTACTAGGTAATGAAACAGAAAGGGTGACACAAAAAAATAAACAGACTTTTCGTAATGACTACGCTGACCCTTTTTAATGTGGTTTGATTTTTTGAACCACCCTGCTGTCTTTATATGCGCAGTGTCATTCAAATTTCTAGTTTGCTAAAGTGATGTGCGCCACATACTAACTTGCTGCTGTGAAGCTACATATTGTCAGTTTACTGCTCAGTGTTAAAATCAGTATGCCTGAGGCCATATCTACACTCTTGGCATTATAGTTGCATAACTATGGCATTGCAACTATGCCAGTGTAACACCATAAAGCAGAAGTAAAGACCATAAAATAAAAATCACAGGCAAAAAAGGCAGCCTTTAAAAAAAATTAAAGTTAAGAACAAAATCAGAAGCAGGAAGTCTGCCAGTCAGTGGGGCCACTGCACGGTCAAGGTACTAAAGGAGCATTCAAGGAAAATAAGGCTGTTGTGTTGAAACTGGACTAATTCTTTGCATTAGTCTTCATTGAAGAGGATCTGAGGGAGAAACCCACACCTGAACCATTCTTTTTAGGAGAAAAATCTGAGGAACTGTCTTAGATTGAGGTGTCAATAGAGGAGGTTTTGGAACAATGTGATTAACTAAACAGTAATTTAAAGTCACCAGGACTAGACAGTATTCACCTAAGAGTTCTGAGGGAACTCAATATAAAATTGCAGAACTACTAATTGTGGTATGTACAGAAAAGGGCAACAAAAATTATTAGGGGTATGGAACAGCTCCTGTATGAGGCTAGATTAAAAACCCTGGGAGTTTTCAGCTTGGAAAAGAGATGGCTAAAAGGGGATGATGGAGGTCTATAAAATCTTGACTGGTGTGGAGAAAGCGAATAAGGAAGTGTTATTTCCTCCTTCACATTACACAAGAACCAAGAGTCACCTGCTGAAATTAATAGGCAACAGATTTAAAACCAACAGAAAGTAGTACTTCTTCACACAATGCATACTCAACCTGTGGAACTCACTGCCAGGGGATGTTGTGAAGGCCAAGACTGTAACAGGGTTTCAAAGAAAACCAGATACATTCATGGAGGATAGATTCACCAATGACTATTAGCCAAGATGGTCAGGGATGCAACCCCAGGCTGAGTGTCCCTAGCATTTGTTTCTCAGAAGCTGGGAGTGGACAACAGAGGATAGATCACTTGATAACTGCCTGTTCTGTTCATTCCCTCTGAAGCACCTGCCACTGGCCACTATCAGAAGATAGGATACTGGGCTAGATGGACCATTGGTGTGACCCAATCTGGCTGTTCTTATGTGGACACAGCCTTCAGCAATGGAAGGGGTTTTTCTGTAACTGTAGGTACACCATCTCCGTGAGCAATGGTAGCTAGATCAGTGGAAGCATTCTTCCATTACCCTAACATCTGAAACTAGTTTTTTTGTTCATGAACACGTCAAACAGTTTAAAATGTATAAGAAAGATATTCATATGGTGTACATCTACCACTAAACACACATTATGTTTTTATTACATATCTGCATCTTAAATTTTAAATGTCTCTGGCAGGCTCATGTGTGTTTAAGTAACATAGTTTATATGGAAGGTAGACAGCACACTAACAGGGATAGATCCTGGAACTTCTGAAGTCAGTGAGATTGTTTCCACTAACTTCAGCAGAGCCAGGATGTCACTCCTAGCCTTTGTCTTCTTACTTCTGTGGAAACGTTCTCTATAAAGAAACGGAACAAAAATTACATCTGCTTACTTTTAGTTGATTAAGCCTTCCCAGTGCCTTAAATCCAGCAGTACTAGGAAGTGTAAAACATCTCTGAGAAGCCAGTAAACTCTTTTTGATTTGCTAATACTGTTGCATGGGATAGAAAAAAACTTTTCAAGAACAGAGAGGAGACAGATGTATATTATCAATCATACTTCTATAATCATGAAATCTTTAGCTTTTCGTAGCTTCCAAGAAAGCAGTGTTGAGGATTAAGTCCTTTTGGAAAAAAAAAATCCTTTACCAGACAAATAAGTCACTTGACTTATTCTGGAAAAATGGACATCTCTATGAAAGTAAAACTACCCTCCATGGCAAGAGCACAGTCACTGGTCTGTTTGTGGAGAGTAAAGAATGATTGTTCTTGGTTAAGTTGTACCAGGTGCCTAAATAAAAGAGTGATGGCCACATTACAGAGGCCACACACCAGCAGTTCTCAACCTGGGGAGCTGTAAGCAGATTTCAGGGAGTGTGGAAAGCAGGGCCTGCATTAGACTCACTGGGGCCCAAGGCAGAAAGCTGAAGCCCCACCTCTGGGGCTAAAGCTGAAGCTTGAGCAATTTACCTTCACTGGGCCCTATGAGTCGTGGGGCCCCAGGCAACTGCCCTGCTTGCTACCTCCTAATGCTGGACCTGGCTTTTATATGCAGAAAAACAGTTGTTGTAGCACGGGTGGGCAGTGGAATTTTTATAACATGTTGCACGTGCGTGGTGGGGTGGGGGCTCAGAAAGAGAAAGGTTGAGAACCTCTGCCACAGACAAACTTTAAAGTCCCTGCAACTTGTAACCCAGGATCAACCACTTAAGGAAAACAGCATCAATACAAAGACAAATAAGCCAACATTTATTCTCCCTCTGCAACATTTTGCAACCAGTGTTTTGCACTAAATCATATTATGAATACCAATGTATTTATAAGAAAGAGGAAAAAAATGTTTTGCTTACTCAGGCTTCGTACACGTGCTGAGTCCTTGAACCACTTGGATAACACAAGAATTCACAGTCTAGAGTCATTAAGGGAAAAATGACTAGCCTTAACCAACTAAGCTGGGAAAAGAATGGTCCCAGAGCAGTGCCAGGCATGTGACTGGCACAGAGTCAACCTGGCAGCTCAGTGCAGCATGGCTCAAGATGACAAGGAGCGTGCATACATGCACAACCATACAAAGGAGCAACACATCCCCAGCCTGCTTTCTGCACACAGTCTATTGCAGGAGTGGAAGAAGAAGTAGTTAAGAAGCCCTAAACACACAGCCAAGTGTGCCAACCAGGACAACTAACACCAGCCTAGGTTTTTCAAATGAAATCAGTTTATAAGTAAACCCTCCCTCACCCCAACCCACTTTTTTAAAAAAAAAAATAAATCAGAAAGTCAAGCTGGGTCCTTTCCTTTTCACCTGTCCTCAGTAATAAACATTATGCATGCCAAACTATGCCCTCTGCATTACCTGTGCAACCCCACTGCCTTCAACAGGTTGCAGAGGTGTTGTGACAGGTTTGTAACTGGTATTTAGTAGACAATTCTACTGATACTACACAAGTTACAGAATCCCAGCTCATACACAGCTGTGTGTACAGTGCTAGGTATTAAAAACAGAGAAAAAAAATGTTTACTTTTAACAACAGGTAGAGGCCTGTATCTATTTAAAAACTGATTTAGTGTTTGCCTGTAGGGTGACACTCAAGAGAATTAATCCTAAGTATAAAAGTCTGAATTTAAAGTGGATTAGTTAAAACCATATTAAATCCATGTATGGATGCGCTCATTCAGAATTAAAATGATCTTCACCTGGTTTAGTTTCATTCATTTTAAAAATGTTTTAACCTAAACACATTGAAAGCCACCTGAATTCTAAATACAAGAATCCTCACAGGGATTTTACTAACCCGCTTTATATTCACACCTTTAGTTAATTCAGACTAATTTTCCTGATGTTTCCATGTGTAAATAAGCCATTAGTTACACTGGAGCAAACCTGTGTGTGGACACACATCAGATTACAACTGGTTATGTTACTTAAGTTTATGCCTGTAAATTTATCAGTGCAAGCTAAACTGATGTAAATTAGGTTTAAGTTGATTGAAGATATCCACCCATAGTTTTCCCACCAGTTTACGTCATTTTTTAATTACATATTTTGTTAAACCAGGACTAGTAACAGAACTGTCCTCACCTCCAGAAAGTTATGACTAATTATGCAGATCTTAATGCTAATAAAAGCACAAGGAAAAAAATGTATAATATATTTGCATGTTAAGGATTAGAAAAGTAATACTGAAAGTATTTACTAGGCATGTATGCTATTCAGTCTCCGGAGATCCAGTTTTTGTTGAGAAAGCAATTCTGAGTCAAGGGTACCGCAGTGGAAGTGCCACAGATTAAAGTAGTTCTGCAATACTCTTTCAAGCTGCTTCCTTGTCACTAAGCACACTCATTAAAGTTGAGTAATTTAGGGAAAACGTGGCAATCCAACAGTTCGTTTTTGACTTTGGAAAGTATGAGGTAATGCTGAAGACAGAACAGACGATTTTACTTGAGTCAAGTTCTGCTAGGCCAAAAAAACAAAAACAAAAAAACCACCACATTACTGTTCCCTAGTACTTGCTGTTCTCAAGCTCTCAGTCAAGCTCAATCTTGGTTACTAAATGTTCTGGCCACACAGTTTAGAGTGATGAATTGTATTCTAGAGTGATGAATTGTATTCTAGAGTGATGAATTGTATTCTAGAGTGGAAAGCAACATCATAAGGGGCTCATTTTTTAAAATAATTTAATATATTTTACTAGTTCAGAAAATAGTGTGAACAGTGGTGATGTGTTAACTTAGCCACTAAAACAAACTCACAGTTAAGTATATTGAGTGTTCCTGCCAGCTACCATCTCTGCTGGTTATTATTTCTAATAAAGTAAGACCATGTAAGAAACTTGTCTAAGATAAGAGTAATATTTTGCAAGAGCACAGCTCTGTTCTTCTTGAAGTGCTTTATGAACAGGAGTCACTTCAACCACCACTGAAATGCATCCACCAATGAAGAACAGTTCCTGGGCAAATAATAATCACACTACATAGTCAGCACAGGTAATAATTTGGGCAAGGAATCAGAAAAGGGTCCACTCTCACAAAAACTCCATAGGATCTTTGCTCTCCACACAGAGAAAACCTAACCTCAGTTTAAGGTCTCCTTTGAAAGACTATTGGAGTGGTGCCCAAAGTTATTCCCATCACCAACATGGCTGCAGGGGCTCAGAAGTCTCTCACTCTCTGCATCCTTATCTCTATTTCATAGCCTATCAGAGGAACCAAGCTCCCTCCTACAGCTCTCCTAGTCCTTCACAGGGATCACCCAACCCCTTTCCAGCAGAGTCTGATAATTGAACAGCGCTGGCTGGCCCCAGGTTCTTAAAAAGGCAGATGACCTTGTTACAGACTGTCCACAGAAAACTCCATAGAAAAAAAGAGAGAATTGTATTTTTATTATAAAAAAAAACAAACAAGCCATCCACTGGTTCCAGATTTTGAAAATTCAGTAAAGATTTTTAGGAGTACCAAACAAGAAGGGCCCTTTGCTGCTACACAACTACATTATTACATGTCTAGAATATAAAAGGAAAAAAAGTCTATTTAGCCAATCACTTTGACTGAAAAGACTTTATAAAGGGAAGATATGAACTAGAATACACACATACTTTTAGAGCATCATAAATGGAAGTGAGCAAAAAACTACCATTATTGCTCATAGAAACTGAATAGCTAATTACCATAAACTATATTGGTTAGAAGCTGGGATTAGACAACAAGGTATCACCCTCTCCTTTCCACGTTCTCTGAAGCACCTATCACTGGCCCCTGTCAGAAGACAAGGCTAAATGAACCAATGGTCTGACCCAATGGCCAATCTCATGTTCTTATACAGTACTGAGAATTTAGTCCACTCATTTAACATGATAAAAAGTGACAGACATTTACCATTTACAAACTACAGACATTTACCAGACAAGCATTGATTATCATGAATTTCTACCATTTCACAGATTTTCTTATTCTGGTTATATTTTTATAGTACCCAAAGGCCCCAGGATCAAGATCCTGCTATCCCATAGATGCCATAAAATAAACACATAAAAAGACACGGTCTCTGTCTCAAAGAGTTTACAATGTAAGATAATCACACGTTAAATATTCACTTCTTCCATTCAACCAAGCCATTAAGGGTTGTAGTTGAGGAATGTCTTGGATATGGATTTGAATGAGAGAGTTATGGCCTTACCTACAAGTTCAGGGAGGACATCAGTGTCTGCACAAGCATTTCTGTGCCATCTTTGATGCAAGGCAAATCTCAGAGCCTCTACTCCATCTTTACCTTCCCTCAACCTCTGTGCTGCTTTTGATGCCAATCATACTCTAAAATCTTGTGCTCCAAATTCAAAGAAAGAATTAAGAGCAATTAGCCAAAAACACAAAAACTAAACAGCAAACAAAAATTAAGTACATCAGAAGCAGGAAGCCTACCAGACAATTACTGAAGCCACTGGACAATCGGGATGCTAAAGGAGAACTCACGGAAGACAAGTACATTGCAGAGAAGCTAAATTAATTTTTTGCACTGCTCTTCAGTGCAGAGGATGTGAGGGACATACCTGGGATATTCTTTTTTGAGGACAAATCTGAGAAACTGAGAGAAATGTATGTTTAATATTTGATCTCTCCCCAACACTTCCATATGTCTCGGACTGAGATGTCAGTAGAGGTGTTTTTTGGAACTAAGTGATCAATTAAACAGTAGTAAGTCAGCAGCACCAGATGGCATTCACACAAGACTTGTAAAGGAACTCAAATATGAAATTGCAAAACTATTAACTGTGGTAAGTAACTTATCACCTAAGTCAGCCTCTGTATCAGATGACTGGAGGATAGCTAACGTAATGCTGATTTGTTTTTAAAAAGGCTCCATAAGCAATTAGAGGCTAGTACACCTAATTTCAGTACCAGGCAAACCTGTTGAAACTATATCATTTGCACAGATGAGTTAACTAGGCTTTTGTAAAGGGAAATCATGTTTCACCAATCTATTATAATTATTTGATGGTGTCACAACAAGCATGTGGACAAGGGTGATCCAGTCAATGTTGTATTCTTGGACTTTCAGAAAGCATCTGACAAGCTCCCTCCCCAAGAAGCTCTTACATAAAGTAAGCAGTCATCAGATAACAGGATAGGTCCTTTCATGGATAAGTAACTGGTTAAGAGAGAGGAAACAGTAGAATTAAGTTCTCATGGTGGAGAGATGTAAATAGCGGGGTCCGCAAAGGATCTGTAGAGGGACGAGTGCTGTTCAACATATTAATAAATGATTGGGAAGAAGGGGTACACAGAGATGGCAACATTTGCAAATGATACAAAATTATTCAAGATAATGAAGTCCAAAGCGACTGCAAAGAGTTATAAAGGGATCTTACTAAACTGGGAAAGAAAATGGCAGGTAAAATTAAATGCTGATAAGTGCAAACTAAGGTACACTGGAAAACATTATCCCAACTATGCATACCAAATTATGGAGTCTAAATTAATTATCACTCAAGACAGACCATGGAGACATCCTGGATAGTACTCTGAAAACATCTGCTCAATGTGCAGCAACAGGCAAAAAAAAAAAAAAGCTAACAATTGTTAAGAACTATTAGGAAAGGGATAGATAATAAGACAAAGTATCATAATGCTACTATATTAATCCCTCGTACAACCACACTCTGAACACTGCATGCAGTTCTGGTCACTCCATCTCAAAAATGAAATGTTAAAATTGGAAGAGGTGCAGAGAAGGGCAACAAAAAGTATTACCAATATGGAACAGTTTCTATATGAGGAGAAGACAAGATGACTGGACTGTTCAGTGTAGAAAAGAGATGACTACCAGATCTATAAAAAACATGAATGGAGTGGAGAAAGTGAATAAGGAAATGTTATTTAACCCTTCACATAAACACAAGAACTAGTGGTCACCTGATGAAATGTTTAAACCTGATGAAAGGCTTAAAATAATCTTAAATAAGTACTTCTTCACATAAGAGTCAACCTGTGGAACTCATTGTCATGGGATGTTGGGAAGACCAAAACAATAACTGGGTTCAAAAAAGAACTAGATACATTCCTGGCAGATAGGTCCATCAATGGCTATTAGCCAAGATGGTCAGGAAATCACCCCCCATCCTCTGGGTGTTCCTAAGCCACTAACTGCCAGAAGCTGGGACTGGACAATGTGAGGGATCACTCAGTAATTGCCCTATTCTGTTCATTCTCTTTGAAGCACCTACCATTTTTGGAAGACAGGATACTGAGTTAGATGGACCACTGATCTGCCCCATGATGATTATTTTCAGACACCTATCCAGTCTTATGTTCCCCCTTCAATTTCATGATGCTATCCTCTCCTGATCTGGTTCTCTTACGATATTTATGACCATTCCTTCTTTCTATTTTCAGTGGCTGGCCCTCAGCAACTCTCACTTTTGATGTGGAGTTACATTCTCAGCCCCTTCCTTTTCTCTCCAACTCCCACCCTTTTTCTTTGTGTAATCTCATCCCCTCACACAGCCTTGACTAACAGTCTGAACTGAACTCCCAAATCCACCTTTTTTACTCCTGACCAATCTCTTTCAATTCAGTTCTATGCTCAGTCATTACCTGAGTCATTATCATGTCTCAATGTCAACTTAAAGTCAGCACAAACAAAAGTGAACTCCTGGTCTTCCCTCCCAACTCTCTTGCACTCTCTTATTTTTAAATCACTGTAGACATAACCTTCCCTGCAAAAGATACCCTTCCATCTCTTCAAAGCTGTTACTGAGAGCATATTCCTCACCCACTGAGCTCATCGCTCCACCAGCTATCGCTTCTCTTGTCAGACTTTCAGAATCTTACTTTCAAGATCCTCCATCAACCTTGCCTCGTCTAACATACCTTTTCCCATGGACTCTTCTCATTGGCTCCATCCAATAATACCACAGCCTTGGTACCCCAAACATCTACTTCCACAAACATCTCTATGTTCTCTTAACACCCCCAACAAATGGATTTCTTACTAGTCTAATTCATAAAGCTCTTCCCTTTTCATTGAAGACTACTTCTGCCATGAAACCTACATATTAGTCAACCAGTCATCTCACATGGTAAAATAAAAATAAAATAAGCTACTCTTTATACTACACCATGGTATACACTTGTCCCTACTGAATGAGCACGTGATCTTATTGCAGTTACTCATCTAATTTCCTGTTGTTCCTTCTCCTCCTAACTACCACATCTAGTTTAGTTTGCAAGCTGCTTGAGACAGTGAATCATATCTCTCTGCTTAAGCAAAGCCCAATACAAACTTTGGAAAAGTTAAGAACATAAGGTAACAAGGTCTGATCTCTCACATGCTGCCAGGGCTGAATAACTATGCAGTGTGTACCACTCAAAATGTGGGAATCCCAAGTACTTCACTGTTTTTATGGTAGGGTTGCCAATTTTGGTTGAACCTACTCCTGAAGGTTAATCTTTTACTAAAGATTGTTCTGGAGTCTCCAGGAGTTAAAGATCAATCGGGGGGGGGGGGGGGGATTGGCAACCCTAAGTCATGATGTTTTATGCAATAAGTGGATTCTAAAGGTGTCATTTTGTTCCTCAAACTAGACATATTGTTTCTGGAAATGGTCTAACATTTGATATGGCAAGTTCCAGTCCTTAGAATCATAGAATATCAGGGTTGAAAGAGACCTCAGGAGTTCATTATGTCCAATCCCCTGCTCAGATCAGGACCAACCCCTAAATCATCCCAGCCAAGGTTTGTCAAGCCAGGCCTTAAAAACCTTTAAGGATGGAGAGTCCACCACCTTCCCTAGATAACCCATTCCAGTGCTTCACCACTCTCCTAGTGAAATAGGTTTTCCTTATATCCACCCTAGATCTCCCCAACTGCAACTGGAGAACATAACTCTGGGGAAAAAAAGACACACGTGACCCATGGGAATGCAAGGGCATTGATTTGACAAGCACATATCCGTGCGTGGGCAAAAAAAAGTTACAACAGCCGTCTTCAGAAATAGTCCCACCATTGTTCAATGACTGATGTACAGATGTCAAACATTCCTTGAATATATATATATTGGTAATAAATAATAGCCTTTTCTCGCTTATATAACCAGGAAATAACAACCCTATTTCCCTCTTTCCATAACAACCAGGATTCCAGTAATCACCTTTTCCAGACATTAGTTCTTTCTAACAGAACGAGAAACTAGAAACAATGGTTGACAAATCTCAAAATTAGAGATACTGACTGAAGAGTCTTCCAACTATTGTAGATCCCTCAAGCTGAAGACTCCCCTAATTGAGGCTGAAAGTCCATCTTTCTTGTTGTGACTAAAAAGAATCCTTAGCAAGTGACAAACAAATAAAAACAGGTAAATACCTGGTCAGTAATTGCTGTTCTTTGAGATATGCTGCACATCTCTTTTCCCCTTTTGGCACGTATGTGCCACTGCATCAAAGTCAGAGAACTTTTCTTGTATCAGTATCCACTGGGCAGGGGCTGCGCCTTCTACACTCTCATGTTGCAAGCCAAGGGCATACCAAGGCAGAGCAGCCCCAAGCACCCCCATTTCCTTTATATCTGAAGCCAGCATTTGCTGTGACCCAGACATACAGGGGAAGGAGAAGGTGTCGTCAAATAGATACGTGCAACACATTTCAACAACAGTTATATAACAGATATGTAACAATTTGATTTCACATGTCGCTTCTTCTTTAGTGACTCTCAAGCAGTTCCAAGTGGAGAAGGGTATTGGAGTCTACCTAAATATCCAGTCTCACCATTCTGTCATCACTCTTAAGGCCTGGGTGAGAGCATAACGTGCAATGAAAGTATGAACAGATGAAGTCGCAGCCCTACAAACATCACTGATGGTAACTTGACCTAAGAATGCAGCCAACTATGCTTGTTAAAACTTTGAGGTAGTGGAACCTTAGAAACGCCACAGTACAGACTAATACAAGAGGCTATCCAGGAAGAATCCTCTGCAAAGTGACAAATTATCCCTTTATTCTGTTAGAAAAGGAGAAAAATAATTGCAGAGATATCTTTATGTCTGTAGGTCTGTCCAGATAAGAGACGAATGCCCTGCAAACATCCAAAGTATGGAGTTTTTCCAACATCGTGAATGAGGTTTTGGAGAAAAGACGGCTAAGTACATAGGCTAATTTAGTTTAAAGTCACTTAGTGAGAAATTTTGGGTGTGAATTCAAACTAACTTTGGCATTATAAAACCCTGTATAAAGGAGAGTCAGTCATCAAAACCTGAAATTCTGCTACCCTCATGGCCAAAGTAATAGCCATCAGGAATACTACCTTCATTGAGAAATGAGAAAAAAAGAGCATGCAGTTGTAGGTTTAAAAGCTGGCTCCCATTAAAACCAAAAGCAGCAAATTCAGATCCCAGGATCATGTGGGGTCCCTGTAACAAGGTGACTCTCACAAGCTCCCCTCTTGGCAGATTGCATATACTGCACTCTCTCTGTCTTGGTGCAAGTCTTCAGCAAGTCAGCCGTCTGACCGGCCAAGTCACACACAGTCTGTATGTGAAATAAAACGGAAACCTCTTCTGGATTACAAGTCCAACAGTGTCCTCTCCGTGCCCTGTGTAACATCCATCTACAGCCCTGTCCCTAGACTCGCTCCTCAGTCCACCAAGGTCTATCACAGTACCCTGGTTTGAAAAGTATCTCAGCCTCTTCTGGGCTCTCTCAAATTGTCCCTGCTCTGGTACAAATCGGTACTCCTGGGCTCCCTCCCTGGAAGCAATGTCTTCAGCCTCTCAGGGCCTTTCTGTCCCTAGCTCTCCTGTTGGGCCACAAAAAGAGTTCAGTTCCCTCCTCTGGGATACATCAAAAGTCCAGGCCACTTTCCTGGTGGCTAACTGAGCGGGTGGGGGACCAGACCTACCCACTATTCTGGATACCAGCCCAGGGACCCTATTGATCACAGCAATGTCCCTTTAAATAAACTGCATTCCTTTAAGTAAACTGTGTCACTGCTACAATTTCCTGAGCCACTTCCCCACGGCCACAGCACATTCTTCACCCTTACCTCAGGGCCTTGTCCTGGCTGAGTCCCAGCAGCCAGCCCAGAGTGCCTTCTTGCTCCCCTTGGGTCATTGCCAGCATTGCTCTGTCCAAGGTCCTGTAGCTTCCTCAGCCACCCTAGCACACCATCTATACTTCTACTCCAGCAAAGAATTGCACTCTTAAACTAGCCTGATGGGCCCTGTTTGGCTTCTCACTGCAGCCCCTTCTGATCGGCTGTGTGAGATGCAGCCACTCTAGGCAGTTTGGAGGACCCCCTCCACTGCCTTTTTCTGCGGTGGGGTATGGCAGGGCTGTGAAGCCTCCAGCAGGCTCTAGTAAGTGGGAAGGGCCTCTCCAAACCTTTTAAAATTCTAATAGTTATAAGGCTGGGGAAAAACACAATTCCTCCCTTCTAAAGGACGATGGAATGCTGAGAACTGCCAGGGAATGGACAGTAAGTCCTTCATTCTTTAGATTAAGCTGGTAATACTAGATAAACAGAACAGGAGCCCATGATGGAGAGTTATCTTTCTGCTGGGATCACACAGAACCTCTTCCATTCCTTAAGGTAAGTATATCTGGTGGAAGGCTTCCTGCTATTTACTCAAGCCACAGCATCAGCTCTGTCCAACATGGCCTGCAAGGATTATATTTCCACTTGGTGGCCCTCACAGATAAATATTTTCTTCCCTACTCTAATCTGGCAATTTATCCACAAATTTTAGCACTGAGTCCCAAATAATCATAACAGGCTAAGACAGACTGTTCATTCGCAATTCTGAACTGAAATCCTGATGATGATTAATCCTTGCTTTCAAAGAAATCCAATTTCTTTGCACCTTTGTCTTTGGGAGTGGATTTAGACCATCATTGCATTGCCTTTCTATTCACAGCCATCACTAACAGCACAGATCTTGGAATACTCATGTCCCTGGGAAGGAACTTGGTACTTTTTCATTCCTTTGGTCATGGGAATGACAGAGAATGGAATTTGTCAAGATTTCTATGGGCGCCACGATGGCAATATTAATAAGTAAAATATCCACTAACTTGTGTGGATTGGGCTAGACTAGTTCTAGCTGAACACTCTGAGAGGTAGCTACCCTTTTCATAAGTTCCTGGTATGTTGTAATTATAAGGAACCAGGGAGGATGATTCTGAGATGATGGATGATGATAATTCAAGAATGATGAAGAGGTGTAGAGAATGCATTGTAATATCCCTCTTCTCTGCTGTCTTTGTACTGGAGGAGTCCAGTACTGGACAACAGATACCAGGATCAATATTGGATAAAGTACAGTGCCTTGATGGAGATTTATTGGTATGCTGACAAGGCAATGAGGACCATGTGGGATAAATATGAAATTAAAGATTTAAAGTTATCTTAAATTTGATTAAGAAAAATGTGCTGTAAAGAAAGACTCTGATTAGGAAATAGAAGGAAGGCTTTGAAAATAATGAGTTATAAGGCCAGAAGGAATGAAGTAAGGAGGATGCATGATTCAAAAACAAAACAAAACAAAAAAAAACACTAATTAGATTAAGGGAAGTTTCTAAAAAGGTAGCCGCTGGCCCAATAAGGAAGACTGCAGATGGTTTTAAATAGAACAAAGAGAATCTCTTTTAAAGTAAGTCAACATGTCCCTTTCCCACCCCACATACCAGCGTTAAAGCTTATGTGAACCCAGGTGCAATGGAAGAACTGTCAGGAAAAGCCATGAGAAGAAAATAGGTTGTAAATTTTATTTGGATTAAAACGAAATAAAGTGGAACTGTCTCCATGTAGTGGGGCGGCTGCCCCACTCCAGGAAAAAAGAGGTTAAAACAGCCCTGCAAGGGGTTGTGGATGGAGAAGGACAGCCCAGCAGGGGGCTGCAACATAAAGCAGCTGAGGGCAGAGCAGCCACAGCTCTGGCTGGGTCAATTAGGGCCCAGCTGTCCCTGATAAAAAGGGCTCAGAGGTTAGAGCTCAGAGCTAGTGTCTCCTCTGTCTGTGGAGGGAGACAGGCCTGGCTGCTGGGAGCTTGAGTAAGTACGTAGAGTGGTGCAGGGCTGGGGCAAGGCAAGAGGAGTTGGGGGAGCTCTGGCCTGGAAACCCCCAGGCTGCAGGGCCTAGGGACAGCCCAACAAAGGGTACTGGGGTTGCAGGGCGGGCAGCCCATGGCTCTAGAGGCAGCAGGCCAAACCCTCCTTGCTAATGATACTGCAGTCTGCCCCAGAGAATGGGGGCAAATGGTGACTGGCAGTTGCCTAGACTGAGGCAAGGTGGGGATAGGAGTGTGGGTTCCCTGGGGAGGGGAGACCCTGAGTCTGTGGGGGTACTGCAGGGGTACTGCAGGGGTGCAGCACCCTACGTAAGAGGGCATCAAGGTCCATGGAGGGACACAGGGCCAGTAGCAAGCAGGACTATAGCCTGCAGAGGGTGCTCCAGAGCTGGAAGATGAGCTAATTCCTGGATGACCAGCGGAAGGCGCTGCAGGGTGACGCGCCACTTTGCTACACTCCAATTGTTTTTTTTAGCTAAAGTGAGTAATTGGTAAGGATATTAGTTTAGCAAAGGATAAAATTTTTTGTCAGCTCTCAGAAGGTTGGAGCCTGACCACATTGGAGCCAACTAATAAGGGTCTAAGCACCTCAGGGTTTAGCCTGCTTATAAGAATCTTGATCAAATGTTTATACTTTTTTTTTATACTGTTTGGATGTAGTAAATTGCATATGATTTAGGCTTTTTAAGCATGTTTAGAGCAATTGTATAAGTATCATTTGGCCTTGGATTTAATAAAGAAATTCATGGTTAAATTAGTATTTGGTAGTTTCCCATATTAATAATTAAAATTATTATTAATAATTCTTACAGACCTTAAGGCCACACTCTTCCTCTAAGCACCTGTTGCTCAGTTGCCCTGGGAGAGGTCTAAGAAGCAAAAAGGCAGTTGGTAATAAAGGCTAGAGGCAAGGGGCTCAGCCTCCCTAAATCTGAGCCACCATGCTATGATCCAGGGATTTCTTGATGCCATATGGCAAATGATGAGGGAAGCACGACAGGGAACCCTTGGATCGAGTATCTGTATCAGAGTTCACCGAAGGGTGCCATGTGAGGTCTCAACCAAGAACCAGTAGCCCACTTGTCATCATAATTGCAAAATAATATACATATGGATGACATTTAAGGAGTTATGAATCCTTACTTAAAATTATACTCTTAAAAGACTTAGAATTAAGACAGGTCATCAGAAGATGACATACTTTCATGGTGGTCCCTTCAGACAGGAGATAATTGACACCCAATTCCCCCATTTTACAAAATGGCATCCTTTGCACAGCATGACCTCACACACGAGACCATGCCATATGAAGGATGATATCTTACTCTACACAATAGTGTCCTCCATGCAGTGTGACCTTTCTTGGATAACTACCGAAAACATGAAAATGAATTAGGAGTACTAAAGGTATGTAAACTGACATGTAAATAAAATAAAAAGATCTTAGGTCGTTTGTGTTGTTCCCTGGTAGAGCTGCTGGGGTCCCAATACTCCTCTATGCTAATTGCTTACAAAATTGAATTTGATATTGTATTCCATGTGTGCCTAGAACATTTTTTGTACCTACACTTGATCAATGAATTGTGATTGGTTACTTCTGTGATTCTGGATGAATTAACTGTTGATTGATTAAGACTAACCAAGTGTCCTAATCTGAGGAATACTCTCTCAGGCAGGTAAAAGTAGATTTGGAAAGAATCTAGTACTAATGTTAATAAGCTAAGACTCCTTAGACTCAATAAAGAGTTAAACGCAATTAAATTCCACTCCAATACTAACATTTACAAAGATTGCAAATGTGGTTTGCTAGATTTTAAAATGGAATGTTGACCCCCATTCACATTCAAATAAAAGAAAGTCATCAATTTCCACAGATGGCAGCAATGAGAGAACAAATGCACACAGGGCACAGGCATTTTCACCATTGCATCATTTAACCTTTTGCTTAGAGCAGGTCTAGATGACATAATAGTAAAAACACCTGCACTCTGACACTAGCACATCCACCACTGTTGCCCCCAACAGAGCTGAACTAATTGTAGCAAATGGTGGGAAATTTCCTTTAAAAACCCTAGTCTGAATAAACCTAAAGGAGTCTTTATGATCTAATACAGTGGAGCTGTAATGAATTCAAATTGTTCTTTAGGATTTGAGTTAAATCAAGGAGAATGGAATCACTGGAAAATAGATTCCCTTATGGATTATAGCCATAGAGGAGTCAAATGCCTATCCATACAAAGTTGAAAGCTCTGCTCAGTTTTGGTCTTAATAGCCTGGAATGCAGATAGACCTCCAAGACGTGCAAATATGGCAGGGTCAATTAGGCAATTGTAGGAATGTGTCTGAGCAAAGGTGAAAACCAGTTACTTCGTGGAAGTGTGCAATCATCAAGGGCAAGAGGGGAAGGTTAGAACTTATTTCTGACTCAGATATGATAAGTAAAGCTCTTTCAGTTCCTGCTTAGAATAACTTTTAGCCAGGTGATTCTATCTTTTATATAATTTATCTATTTTGTTTTTCATCTCCCCAAAACAGAACAACTTTAAACCTGGACTTTATCCTGGAAGGTTTGTTTGGCTGGCTCATACAAAGCTAGATTTCTGCCATAGGGTCTAACTTTCCCAAAAGAGCAACTTGTTAATTTTTTTTTCAGATTTGGTAAAAGTTAACTTATTTTACCTTAAGTATAGTTGCCTACACACAAGTGTAGCTCTCCCCTTCAGATTTTACTACTGTCCAAGAGAGTTAATTGTATACACTATTGTCAAACAGCAGCAGTCACTGGGAACAAAACAGCAGCTGAAATTTTTACTTTGTCAATATGTTTTGTTGGGTACTGTATACATCCAAATAAGAATACAAAACCTGTTTGTTTATCTAATCTATATGCATGTAACTTCCATTATACTTACGGAGACAAGATATATTTATCAACGAGAAAACAGGTTTCCTGGAATTTTGCCTGGATCGTGCACCTAAAGATAATAGGAGTTCCTCGACAAACGTTAAATCTGTGTTAATACGACTAAAGTATGGTTGTCAAGTGGCTAAAAAAATCACACGACTAATCACGCTGTTAAACAATAACAGAATACCATTTATTTATATATTGGACGTTTTTTATATTTTCAAATATATTGATTTTAATTACAGCACAGAATACAAAGTGTATTTTTTTTTTTATTACAAGTATGAGTCAGATGCCATCAGCAGAAGTTTGATTTTCCTTCTTTGTGGTTTGGGTTCTGTAGTTTTCTGCATCAGAGTACTGCTCTTTTAAGACTTCTGAAAACACCCTCCCTACCTTGTCCCTCTCAGATTTTGGAAACCACTTCAGATTCTTAAATCTTGGGAGGAGTGCAGTAGCTATCTTTACAAATTTCACATTGGTATCTTCTTTGCATTGTATCAAATCTGAGTGAAAGTGTTCTTAAAACAAACAGCAGCATGTGATGGGTCATCATCCAAGACTGCAATAACATGAAATAATTATGACAGAAAGCAGGTAAAACAGACCAGAGAATGTACAATTCGCCCCTCAAAGAGTTTAAATTATAAATTTAATTAACGCACTATTTTTTTTAACCAACCTCATCAGAATGGAAGCCTGTCCCCTGGAATGGTGACCGAAGCATGAAGGGGCATATGAATGTTTAGCATATCTGGCACATACATACCTTGCCATGCTGGATACAGAAGTGCCATGAAAATTCCTGTTGTCACTTTCAGGTGACATTGTAAACAAGAAGGGGGCAACATTATCTTCTGCAAATGTAAACAAACTTGTTCCTCCTCTGCCACTTGTGCCTCCTCTGCCACTATCTATGGTGTCATGGCTACACTGCTATTGATATTCATGCTAGCTTGATGATATGCTAGAGTGAGTATGTGTACACGAGCAGGGAAGTCACATCCTTAGCTCATAGTGTAGATGCACCCATAGTAAATGGTTATACTGTTGACCTAAGTACACAAACAATATTGATAGTCATTTATGCATATTTATAAATCACATTCGGATGAGGAAAGAGTGGGGGCATGGTTTAGGTAAGTTTCAGCCATTTATTTCAGATCCCAATCTGACCCAGGGAGCCAATGAACTAGATTGAAGCCAGGAGAAAGGTATGCAAGTTTCACTAAGAGCCAAGACCAAGATACACAGAATAGCCCAGTGGGGCATCCAAGTTCCTTCCAAGGGGTCATCAAGGAGAAAATGCCCACAGGTATATCTGAGCCCAACTAAAGAGGAGCTGAGCTCAACCTTCAAGGTGCCCAGCAAAGCAAGCCTCATCAACATGGAGCCAAGCTTGAGGAGTCCAATGGATCATAGCAGAACACCACTGTAGTTTGCACATCTGCACAGTCTACTGAGAATGGAGTCCCCACAAGTAATCAAATCTTGGTTTGTTGGTGAAATGTAGAAGAATGCTACTACTTTCCCCTCTCCCGCTCAATATGATGCTGGGCATCAACATAATAAGGACAAGGGCAGACAAGTTGAGGGTGTAGAGGACCTTGAAGGCTAGCGCAAGACTTTTACATTTTATATAATGCAGAAGAACAAGTGAAGGGATTCAAAGAGGGGAATGAAATAGTCACAGCAATAGGCCAGGGAACCCAAGAGAAACTTTAAATGTAAAAGGAATTTCCAACCTAATAGCCTTTTTGGATTTGGCAAAAGACTTCCTTCAATACCATCTCTTTTTTCTTTTGCTCACGTGCGCACAGGACTCTTACCTGGATCAATCTCCAAGAAAAAGAGACAGAAGCAGCAGTACTGACCATAAGGATTAAAAATTATTGAATTTTCTAACACTTGTTCTTAGAGGTTTCTCTTTCCACTGAAGTGGTGAACCATTTCTTTATCTCTGAGAAGGATTCAAGTAAGTGGCTCTCAGTAATCTAGAACTTCCAGTAAACAAACACAAGCTATCATTTAAAGTGTTGACAGCTGGGATCAACTATGGCTAAGTGAAGAATATATCTTTATCCTATATCGGTGCAGCATGCACCAATACCAGTACAGCTTCTATCTGTAAAGGCAGTAATATCCTACAAGTACAGAAACTATTAAAAATTAACATATGCCATGGAAGCCAAGGGGTACATGGCATGAAACAGAAGTAGTTAATGTAAGCGTGCTACATGAAGCCTACACAACAATCACCAAGAAGAAACAAACCAGAGCAAACTGAGGGATGTAAACAAGCAAAGCCAAAAGACAAGCCTCTTACTAATCATCTTTAGAGATCTTAAAATGCTAATTCTAGACCAGAAGTCAGGCTCTTAGTTGTGCAAGCACCCTTTTCTCCCTACCAAGAAAAAACCCTACAGTGTCATCACATTTTTAACTGATATCAAGGCCTTTGATATGCTACCCAAACGGCACTGACAGAAATGAAAGTAAAGAGTTTGACTAAATAGAATGCTACTGTTTTCTATGCGCTACATATTCCATCACTGAATTAACAAAAAAAGATGTACAGCCAACAGCTGGGACCTAGATGTGCTAGTCTGGCACTTGGAAGACTTAGGTTCAATTCCTGTTCCACCAGACTTCCTCTGTAATCTTGTTTAGATTTGTAGATTGCTGCGTTAATTTTTATTTTCAAATTAACTCTGAACCTGCCAAGAGAAAGGCTGAGGACTTTTTGTGAAGAGAGAGAAAGTATGAGATTGAAACTTACAACCAGCTGGCATCTTGTGCTGAGCCTCCTTTACATGCAGAAAGCACGATGCAAGAAAAGGAACAAACCAAGCATGACCCTCAGCCTATGTAAAGTTTGCAGCGCTAGAAGTTATTTTTTTTTAACACACATTAGATACAGAAATCATGGACAAAAAATATGGATCCTGGAGTCCACTGTCAGCAAAGCCATTTTTGTACAGTCACATTTCAGATCTAACTGACACAGATCTAATCATTAACATTTTACACACAGTACAGGGATAAAAAAAACTTGCTTTCTTAATTGCTGCAGATAAGCAAGCTAAATTTACTCTAAATCCTTTGAAATCCAGTATTCAAATTAAAACATCTAGTTTTAATAGTTTCCAGGAGAGAGGGAAGGGCGAGGTTACATCTTTTTCAAGACCAGCAGCTATTATTTTTGTGTGTGCAAATGGAATCCAAGTTATACATTTATGATTCTCCCCTGTACATGCTACAGTTTAGAAGTTTCTCTTCTGCTTAATAAAATTATTTATTCAGCTAGCAACACACTGAAATGTTATTGCACGGGTGGCCAACCTGTGGCTCTGGAGCCACACGCGGCTCTTCAGCCACACGCGGCTCTTCAGAAATTAATCTGTGGCTACTCATATAGGTACCGACTCCAGGGCTGGAGCTACGGGCGTCAACTTTCCAATATGCCGAGGAGGTGCTCACTGCTCAACCCCTGGCTCTGCCACAGGCCCTGCCCCCCACTCTACCTGTTCCTGCCCCTCCCGAGCCTGCTATGTCCTCGCTCCCACCTCCCCCGCATAAGCCTCCTGCAAGTCACGAAATAGCTGATCAGGAGGGAAAGGGACACAATGATCAGCGGGGCTGCTGGGGAGCTGATCGAGGGGCTACTGATGTATTACTGTGGCTCTTTGGCAATGTGCACTGGTAAATCTTGTCTCCTTCCCAGGCTCAGGTTGGCCACCCTGTGTTATTGCCTTTCAACCAATGTTTTTAAATATTTCCAAGTTTTGAAATTAAAAGCAAAGCAACAGAGTGACAAACAATCTACCACAGAAGTACTTATCAGGTGTTATTGAGACATTGGGGAAGTTTTCAGACAAATTAGGCATGTAATTCCCATCAAAAAGTAAATCCTTAAATAAGGTCTTTTCCTCTAGAAGTCAAAACCCTAAAAGAAAGGCTAAAATTCTTACTTAACAGCTGAGTTATCCATGTGTACAGATGTTTGAGATATGCATCCTTCGTATAAAAAAATTTGGCATGATGTCCCTAAAACACATAGAACTGACATACTATAGGCAAGATGAATCTTACCATGCTTGAATTAAAATTGCAGCCTGTTAGCCCAGCTCAGCAGCTCGAAATGTCTAGAAGTTAAGAATCATTCATCAACTATAAGATGGGACAAATGTGGTCACCCAAAACAACAGTAGCTATGTAAATTATTTCTGCCTCCAATTAGACTAAAATGGTTACCTAACAGCTTCAACGTCTACAAACCAACAAGAGACTCGGATGCAATGCAATTTTCAATCTATTCAAGAACCCAACAATATTTGGATGGGATCTTTTTAATTAAAACCTATTTAACCCTCTCAGGACTCCAAGGGCAGCTCCCATGCCTTGTAGGAAGTTAACATTACACTAGGGTTTCTGAGGTTTTTTTCCCATAAGGTTACCCATCACCATGGCATCTGAGCACCTTCAAGAAAAGTAAAAGCCTGTTTACCAATCCATCCCCAAAAAAGTCCAGAAGGCTCAATAATCTGTTTTTAATCAATGTACCAGCATCCTTTCTGGGCTTTCCAGACGCACATGATCATGACAAGTGTTCCATGCACTTCAGTAACTCCCATTATATTACAGGTCTAATTAAAGATTCTGATAAAAGGTTTTTAATGGTCTAAGGCAGACCTGCACAACATGCAGCCTGGGGGCCACATGCGGCCCGCACGGGCTCACTGTGCAGCCCGCGGGAGGCGAATAGGGGTGGGGCAAGCCACGTGGTGGGACAGGGAGAAGCAGATGGGGGCGGGGCTTTTTGGCCCACTGCTGTTTTTTTTGCAGTAATATGGCCCTCACTGCTTTCCGAGTTGTGCAGGCCTGGTCTAAGGCTAATTTGTCACAGACACATCATCCTCTTACACCTATCAAGATCCATGAAACAAAGTTTTCAACTGTAGCAGGCAGGTTGTCCTTGGCAGAGGACTCTAGATGAGAGACCCTCCAGAGGGGAAAGAGAAAATAGACTGAGTCCAAACTTAATGACATTCAGGTAAGCTGAGACATCTTCCACCCCTCACCAAAAGGAAGATGGAAAGAGGAGATGCCTCCCCCCAAGCGTACAGGAAATCACAAATGCCTGTTTGTTAAAAAAAACTGCCTCCAATTCCCAAACTAGTTATTGAAACCTCAAGCTTCCATCCTGATACTTTCTATAATGCAGTTACACATTGCAATACAAAAGTCCATTCCACATTGACGTTTGAAAGAGGAAGGACTGAAAAACAACTTATAGGAAATAAATACAAGGGATACAGCACATCTTAAACTGCTCCGTGATCAGGAGGAAAGGATTGGGAGTGAAGGGTGTAATGCATTGTAAAATGAAGTTTTTGATGCATAATTCAACGGCCACTACTGCACAGGATACATGGCACCTTGACTATAAAAATATAGCTTACTGAGTCTAGTAGGAAGTACTGAGAAGGGACTTCAATTTTATCACTAAGAAATCTAATGAGTCACATTTCTTCAAACAATCAACCTCATTAAACTGCATTCTACTCAACAATGGCACTGTACTCTGTGACCTTGGGCAAGTCACTTCACCTATGTACCCCAAGTACCCTACCTGCAAAATGAGGATAATACTTAGCTTCTATGTAAAAGTGCTTTGAGACACAAATACTTCAGATTCAGCCTCCATGCAATGATTGACTATTAGCTACCCAAAAAAACCCAGTTACTTGCTCTGTAACTTATCTTTTGAGATGTGCATGCAGGCATGTATTCCACTCAAGTGTGTTCACGCCAAGTGTGCTGGTGTTGGAGTTTTTCCATTAGCAGTACCCACCAGGAAAATACATATTCTCTATGCCTCCTCGTAACCTATCCTGAGGCTAGATAAGGGCCATGCTGCCCCAACACCTCTTAGTTCCTTCATAAGGAGACACAGCCTTAAGACTCCATTAGAGAGAAGATAATGGCATACACACCTGCACCCACATCTTAAAGAACAACAGGTAAGTAACATTTTTTTCCTTCTTCAAATGGCTGCAGATGTGTATTCTATTCAGGTGACTCCAAACAGCACAGTTTGGAGATGGGATTGGAGGCTACCTGAACAACGTTTGCAGCACCACCTTGCCAAAGTTTGCATCAGACCTAAAGGCCGTTGTGACTGCATAGTGCCAGATAGATATATGTACTGAGGACCAAGTAGCAGTCTCACAAATGTTTAGTATGAGAACATCCTGAGAAAAGTCACTGACATGACTTGGGCCCTCATCAAATGAGCTGAGAGCATCTATGGAGGAGGAATAAAGGCTACACCACACACTCAACTGATGCAGAAAGCAATCCAGTGAAATACTGTTTGAATCAATACTATCTGACCCCTCACAATTCACACAGGAAACAAAAAGACAAGACAACTGTCTAAAGGGCTTTAACCTGTCAAGATAAAAAGCCAGTGCTCTCTTAAAGTTTAAGGTAGAGACATTCCTCATCTCTGACAGAATGTGGCTTCAGGAACAAGACTGGAAGATATATCACATGATTTAAATGGAATATTGACAAGATTTTAATTGAGAACTTGAGATTCGGTTGCAGGGCAACTTTGTCTTTAAAAACATTAAGAAGGGCCCACAACAATTGGTGAGTTCAGAGATTTTTCTGGACTAAGTTATAGCTATAGGAAAGAATCTTCTACCTTAAGTAAGGCCAAACACAAGTGACTATTGGTTTGAAGGGTGGACCCATGAGGGCTGCTAAAACTGTGGTATGGTCCCAAAGAGGTACTGAGTCCTGGATTGGAGTGAAAAGGCAGGTTACTCCTTTAAGAACCTAACTACCATTGGTTTGGCAAAAACCAAATCAATACGGTTTTGGATCACTGCCAAGTGTGCCCTCACAAAATTAGAGGCAGGTCCAAAGAGTTCAAATGTAGGAGATACTCTAGTACATCATGGATCTTTGTTTCCAAAGGCTGAACCTTACAAACACAGGCTCGGATGGGGAAACATTCATGCTCAGACAGGTAAGCCGGTCTTGTTGATAGCTTTCTGCTATTTCTTGACCCACTATTGAACACTGTGATGAAGTAGAGCAATAGCCAGCCAACACATCAGGGGCTAAAGAGAGCTTCTGGGCCGAGCAAGCCCTGCCCCATTATACCTACAGAGAATGCCAGACAGAAACGAGGAAAAAAGGAAAGCGCTTAGCTCAGTTCAGGGCTGACTGGCAAAGAGGCAGGACCTAGCCATCTCTCTAACTGAGGTAAAGGATCACCAGAGCAGCCATCAGAGAGGAAACACTGTCTCCTCAGTCAAAGAAGACTTTGGAGGAGACCTAGAAGCCTCCAGCTCCAGAGGCAACTGAGTAGGCAAGTGCAGAGACATTGTGGGGCTTGGTCTCCCCACCTTGCAGCTAGCTGCCCACAGGATCCTGGGATCATGATGAGGTGCCGCCCAAGACCCATGAGAAGGACCCAACGGAAACGGACTGCTCAGCTAAGCAAACTAGAGGAGCCATGCCCCAAACCGAATAGATTGAGAGGAGATAGCCCAGAGCAGTGAATTTATATATCCTTCCAGGAGGGCTGCCCCTGTTCAGGGGTTGACACACACAGGATCCTGGGCTGGGCCCAAGTCCCCCCACCTCCACCCCTCCAGCCTTAAACACTGAGGCCCCACAACCAAGTAGAGGACCAGGAGCCACATGCTCTAAGCTGTAGATGGGCTGGATGGACTTTTGGTCTGGCCCAGTACAGCCATGCTTATGTTCTTATGCTGTATTACCAGTCCTCAGCTCTGACTCCCTAGCCAGCAGGAGCTAGTAATTTTTTTGGAAGCAATGCTCTCTGCCTTTCTGTGGCCATGCACAAAAGGAATTAGTTTCTCAACAATAAATTGCTCTGGATAATTGAGTAACAATGGAGGAACCTGAAGGGGAACCCTACGCAGCCTCCCTCAGTGGGATGCCTATCTACTCTTCCCCTCAGTGATGGAAGAATGGAAAGCAGATGATGAAAGAAAGGCAAAATCTTTAGTATGCCAATAGGAAAGCAAAAAAAGCCATGGGGAAGTGAATTGATTATACTTGCAAGCTTGACACAACAAGTACCCATGAAATTAAATACTGCAACTCCCATGCCACCAAACTGGACTTTCAATCCTCAAAAGTAACAGCAACATTTAGAAACTTCTGTTTGTACAACTGCATCTACTTAATGGCTCCATATGACATTCTAAATATATTTTGAACTTTGAAGGCTATTCAAAAAAAGAACATACCACTGAAATACAGGATTCATTTCAGCTTGATCCATCATTTCTAATAACCAGGAAAAGACTTTATAGATCTGATTTCCAAAGAAGAGGCCTAGAACTTTTTGCAAGCATTTTCACTGGCTTTCTGATTCCAGAAGTAATGGTATAAACTCTCTCATGCTTGTGAGATGCTGGGTGCACTGCTTACAGGATTTGCTTTTTGTACCTGGATTTAAGTTTTCAACTAAAATAGGTGGAGAGCAGAATGGATTTAAATCTGATTTTTTTTTAATTAAATACATTTTCTTTTTCAAAAGTTACTTAAAATTTAATTTGAAGTTATAACAGCTGTTTGAAGTCTTAAACTTACTGTAATTTATTAGAATTGTTTAAACTAAAAATTAAATTAAAAACTATCCAACTACTACTTGTTTGCCGCTAGAGTTTTAAAGAAAGTCAAACCACTGAACTGGTGGCAGTCATTGGCTAATCACTTGGAACCACCATTTGTTGAAGTACTAAACCAGTTTTTGACAGCCTTTTTCAAGGGCAGGGGGAGTATTTTCTTTATTTCAGCTCATGCTACAAGTTCAGTTCAATGACTAGTTCATTCAAAGTTAAGAGATCAATTTGGAGCTGAAAAGCAGGAAAGCTTGTTATCCACTTCCAATCTATTAATAAAAACTATTTGTGAGAGAATCAGATATACTAGTTCTAAAGACTTAAACGACACGGAGAACAGAAACAGCAAGTTAAATTCACTAACTACAGATAATTACTTTGTTTAATACATTGGTTGCCTTTCAATGCAAAACCGGTTTTGATAATTTTTTTCTTGTATATCCAGCACATAAGATCTTAAGAAAAAAATTAGAATGAAATTAAAAATGCACAAAAACAGGATTTTAACATCCAAATACAGTTCAACACAAATTATGAGCAAAACAAAAAAATCAATTAATAAATAGGAAATGAATGGTGCATTTCTTGACAGAATTAAAAAAAATTGGACAAGAATCTGGGGGGGGGGGGGAAAAAAGTATGTTGAGCTATTTAATTGCTTGAACATATACAGACAGTGTATCCTCTTGGTTAGCAAGAAATCATACCAAATTTAGTGTAGAGGCTACATTTAGTTGAAAACAACATGTTTTAATGGCTCCCAACCAATAAGAATCAGCTTTTCTTTACAAAAATAACTAAAGTACAAATGCAAAACAAGAGTGACTTAAATCAATTTATCATGATTCATGGTGCAAATTCAACTAGAAGGTACTATTACTGCCTGTCCTTTACCTTTTCTGTGCATGAACAGAGCATTTTTTTCCCCACAAGGGAAATAGGGTGTTGCAGAAGCCAAGCTTTCAAGTTAGAAAATTAGTTTACATCCATAAGATTTAGAAAAAGACTTGTCAACACACAAAAAGTTGCATTGCTTTAAAACCAGTTCAAATTCCATACCGTATACAGTTACAACCGCATGAAGGTGCCTTTATAAAAGAAGGGGAATAAACTATACCAGTAGAAGGCATCTTAACAAGCCAGTATAAATGCATTTATACCAATGTCATTGTACTGGTGCAATTTTTTTCAGTCAAAGAATCTCACTACTAATCAAAATAATACAGAGGATGGGGTGGGTGAGAGACCACAGTGTGCGCAAACCAGGCCAAGATAACCCTGAGCATGCGAGCAGAATTTATGCCAATACAAGACTGTTTTTCTGTGTATGCAAGCAGCTTGAAACAATAGCTCACATCCCTGAGAACTACCCCACTTATCTCAATGGGCTAAGAAGTCTGAAATGTAAAGATGAAAATGCTGAATGGGCTCATCCCATAATCCCAAAATGTCTCCCCTAGCTCCCCAGATACCATACAACTCAACTGCCAAAATCTTCAGGTATCATCCCTAGTGAATTCTACAATGCAGTTATGCATCAATTAAAAAAAATTTCTGGCAGGATGAAAAAGTAGCAGAAACAAATTTAATAGTAAGATAAAGGACTACTGTATTGATTGTAATACTCAGTTTCACATTTAATTCATTTAAGAACAATTTGCTGCAGAGTACTTGAGGTCTTGATTATATTTATAGCATACCAAAAAAAGAAAACATAGGTATAATAAAGTTTCTACCTGAAACTTTTCCTTTTAGTTGTTACAAAAATAGTTATGCTATGGTTCATATTTCCTATTGGTGGCTTCATCTGTATCTCAGCATAAGCTATGTCACTCATTTTAGACAAATTATAGCCTTATCATCCAAACCTAGTGTTTCACTGTTTCTTCTTTATATCTAGGGTGACCAGATGTCCCGATTTTATAGGGACAGTCCCGATTTTTTGGGCCTTTTTCTTATATAGGCTCCTATTACCCACACACACACACACACTCACCCCCCATCTTGATTTTTCACACTTGCTCTCTGGTCACCTCACTTATATCATTAATTCCACATATGTTTTAACAGAGGTCAGAGAAAGCCTGACTGATAGTTTAAAAAAAAATACTCCCTTTTTTATAGAATCATAGATTTTAAGGCTTCAAGGGACCATTATGATCATCAAGTCTGATCTTGTGCATAACATCGATCATACAATTTCACCCAGTAATTTTTGAATTTAGTTCATTACTATGGTTTAACTAAAGCATATATTTTATTGCACACCTCATTCTAGGTCTGAATCATATCTGGTTAATTCAGACATACTTATACCTACCAGTGGGTCTGTCCACACTTAAACAGCCTCCTTGTTTATAGACCCATAGGAACATCTCATAGGGAACAGCTACTCTATTCCAAGGGGGTATTTCTCTCTTATTTCTGGTCATCGTATGCCTATAAACATTATAGGGTTACTCAAGTCTAGATCCATCTCACATTCTTCCCGACCCATTTGCTCTAAAACAGTATATCCACTTGATGTCCTAATTTGTGTCAGAGCAATGCTAAGGTGATCTGCAAAGGAAAAATAATAAGTTTGTGACCTGTTTCGCTTTATGTCAGGGGTGGGCAAACTTTTTGGCACATCTGAGTATAGAAATTGTATGGTGGGCCATGAATTCTAACAAAATTGGTGTTGGTGTGTGGAAGGGGGTGAGGAGTCTGGCTAGGGGTGCAGGTTCCAGGGTGAGGCCAGAAATTAGGAGTTCAGAGGTCAGGAGGAGGCTCTGGAGGGGTGAGTGGGGTGCAATGGGGATGAGGACTCAGGCTGGGGATAAAGCATTCAAGGCGTAGGAGAGTGCTGTGGGCTGGGACCGAGGGGTTCAGAAGACGACAGGGGGGATCAGGGCTGGGGCAGGGTATTGGGGTATAGGAAGGGGTGCAGGTTCTGGCTGGGGATGATGGGTTTGGGCTGCAGAAGGGCGCTCCAAGCTGGGATCGAGGAGTTCAGAGGAGAGGAGGGGGATCAGGGCTGGAGGTTGGGGCACTGGGGGAGGCTCGGATACAGGCTCCAGGTGGCGCTTACCTCAAGCAGCTCCTGGAAGCAGCAGCATGTCCCTTCGCTGGCTCCTATGCAGAGGTGTGACAAGGCAGCTCTGCACGCTGCCCCATCCGCAGGCACCTCCCCTGCAGCTCCCACTGGGGCCATTGGACCTGGGCCAGTGGAGCGTGTAGGAGCCGGAATGGTGCCATGCCACGGCAGCCGGGAGCTGCAGGGAACGGCCCCTGACCCTGCTTCCCAGCTGGAGTGCCAGAGCGGGGCAAGTCCCAGACCCTGCTCCATAATGGGAGCACAAGGGCCAGTTTAAAACAGCCCATGGGCCATAGTTTGCCCACCCCTGCTTTAGGGCATATAAAAGGAGGCAGGGTAGATTGATTTAAATTGCTTTGATTTCAGTCACTAATTTTAATAATAATTTCAAGAAGAAAGCAGGAAACTTTCATTAAAATTATTTAAATTATGTACTGAATTTAATAATTTTTAGTTATTTTCCTAAAAAAAGTTGATTCTCACCAGGTGGTAATCATTAAAACATGAGGAGTACTTGTAGCACCTTAGAGACTAACAAATTTATTTGGGCATAAGCTTTCGTGGGCTAAAACCTACTTAGATGCACAGAGTGGAACATACATTAGGAATATTACACACACACACACACACACACACACACACACACACACACAGACATACAGAGAACATAAAAAAATGGGGGTTGCCATACTAACTCTAAGAGGCTAATTAATTAGGGTAAACTATTAACAGCAGGAGAAAAAAAACTTCTTGCAGTGATAATCAGGATGGCCCATTTCAAACATTTGATAAGAAGGTGTAAGTAACAGTATGGGAAAATTAATATGGGGAAATAGATTTTAGTGTGCAATGACCCAGCCACTCCCAGTCTTTATTCAAGCCTAATTTAATGGTATCCAGTTTGCAAATTAATTCCAATTCAGCAGTTTCTTGTTGGAGTCTTTTTTGAAGTTTTTCTGTTGAAGAATTGCCACTTTTAGGTTAGTTTCTGAGTGGCCAAAGAGACTGACATATTCCGCTATTGGCTTTTGTACGTTACCAATCCTGATGTCCGATTTGTGTCCATTTATTCTTTTGTGTAGAGACTGTCCGGTTCGGCCAATGTACATGGCAGAGGGGTATTGCTGGCACATGATGGCATATATCACATTGGTAGATGTGCAGGTGAAGGAGCCCCTGATGGCGTGACTGATGTGTTTAGGACCTATGATGGTGTCCCTTGAATAGATATGTGGACAGAGTTGGCACTGGGCTTTGTTGCAAGGATAGGTTCCTAGGTTGGTGTTTCTGTAGTGTGGTTGCTGGTGAGTATTTGCATCAGGTTGTGGGGCTGTCTGTAAACAAGGACTGGCCAGTCTCCCAAGATCTGTGAGAGTGAGAGATCGTCCTTCAGGATTGGTTGTAGATCTTTGATGATGCGCTGGAGAGGTTTTAGTTGGGGGCTAAAGGTGACGGCTAGTGGCATTCTGTTACTTTCTTTGTTGGGCCTTCCCTGTAATAGGTGACTTGTGAGTACTCTTCATCTCTGTCAGTCTCTTTCTTCACTTTGGCAAGGGGGTATTGGAGTTTTAAAAATGCTTGACAGAGATCTTGCAGATGTTGGTCTCTGTCTGAGGAATTGGAGCAAATGCAGCTGTATTTCAGAGCTTGGCTGAAGACAATGAATTGTGTGATATGTCCTGGATGGAAGCTGGAGGCATGTAGGGAAGTATAGTGATTTGCAACTGAAATATAGTTTTCATGCTAAATTTGGTACTTCTTTTTGGTAACCAGGAAGATATAATGTATCTGTGCACATTTATTTAAGCAATCATATTGCTTAACTTACATTTATTCAGATTCCTAATTTTTATGTTTTTATGTTAGAAACTCATGAATGATGTATTTCTTATTTCTAGATTACAAGTAATTTTCTAGAGAGACAAAGTAGATGAGAATATCTTTTACTGGACCATTTTCTGCTAGCGAGAGTTGGGCCAATAAAAGCTATTACCTCATCCACCTTGTCTCTCTAATATCTTGGGACCAACACAGCTACAACAACACTGCATACAATCAATTTACTTGTAATTTGTGTCCAGACTAAGTGGTTCATTGACATTACTGAGGACACTACTCTAGTCAACTCTGTTACAAAAGCCTCTATTAACAGGAGTTTGAGTAGGCCCTCCGGATCCTCTTCCTAGAGTGCAGGAAAAAGAGACACAACACGGGTTGGGACCATGCTCTTCACAATACCTCATAGACACTAAACAGACTCATCTCTGCATCTTGGAAATCCAAAGTTACAACTAAATCGAAAGCTAGCTTTCTTACCAGAACCATGAGCCCCATGGCCTAACAGCTGCAAGGAAGAAGGGGCAACATAATGCAAATGAATTCAAAATGAAGTCCATATTTGTGGAAACAAGGCTGAGAACAGAAGAAGAACCTAAGCCTACAGTACTTGCAACAGTGGGACTCTAAAAATACTTTTTAAATTAGGAAAAGTTGGCTAATACTAAACATCTTAGGAGATGGAAGAAAGCACATAGGTCACCACCACCACAGAGGAAGAGTGGCATTTTGGAAACACCTCTCTGAGTATTTCTACACTGGAATAAAAGATTCACAGATGGCTTGGGTCAGCTGACTTGGGTTTGAAGAGCTTGGGCTCAATGGCTATAAATTGCTATGTAGACTGTTGGGCTTAGGCCAGAGCCTGGACTCTGGGATCCTCACTGCTTACAAGCATTTGGGAAAGAGACCTTTTTATATTCTTGGGCTCAAATGTGTACGTGCCCCAGGGTGCGTTACCAGCTAGATTACTTAAGACTTGCAAATATCTTTCAAGAACGAAGACCTACACAGGAAAAAAAAGGAATAAAAAAGTGAAAGAGAAATTCACAAGTGATAAGTTACTAAACAAATGCCAATGAAGCACAGGTTGAATTATACCACCACCAAAAAAGAAAGGAAGTGAATGCTGTTTGGATAGTCAATGGAATTAACATGTTCCAAATGTCAAAATTACATAAAGATGTTATGTTTAAGTTGTCTAACATGTCATAAACAACAACCAGAACAAGGGCTGAATCTGTTCCACTTTGTGTATTTATATGGCCCACACAGAATATTCAAATTCTGCAAAATCTGAGTTTTCAGTAAAAACAAAGGTTCTTGCCCTACCAGTTGCAAAGATAACCTTTCTATCATGAACTAAGAGTAGCTGATGCACTGTTCTCTTCCTGAATCTGCAGACAGGCTGAAACGATGACTGAGAATTCCCCTGCCCTATTAATATCATTAGCATCTTATCAATATAAAGCCTGCGCAGTGGGGTGGCTGCCCCACTCCCATGCCAGAATGGGCAAGAATAGGCCAGAGCGGCTGCACAGGCTGTCAGCCAATAAGAAAAAGGCCTACTGCGGGCCAATCAGGGTTTAACTTGTAGCCAGCCAATCAGGGACAGGGTAGGCAGTATAAGAAGGCTGCCCTGGAGTGGGGCAGTCAGTCTCTCCTGGATCTGCAAGGGGGAAGGTCTGGTTCCTGAGAGAGGAGCTGCAGTGGGTCGGGGGAGTAGAATGGAACTCTGGCCTGGGTACCTGTCAGGCTGTTGGCCATCTGGTGCAGAGGGGCCACAGGGGAAGTGGCCCACGGAGAGTGGAAGAGACTAGAGGAGAGAAGGAGAGCAGGATGGCTGCAGCCAAAGGGTCCCTGGGCTGAGACCCAGAGTAGAGGGCAGGCCTGGGTCCCCCTGCCTACCCCCCTCATATTGCACCTGGCTGCTGAAGTGGCCACAGTGGACTACACCCGACCCCTGCCAGAAGGGGCTTGACATCGGGTGTGGTTGGCCACTACAGCTGAAGGGCTAAAAGACTGTTATGAACCCCCACCCACCCCTAGAAGGGGGTGAATGTGGACTTGGGGGTACTGCTGGAGGGCAGTGCCCTGAAGAGGAGGCCACATGCAAGGAGTCATGCATGTCCACATGCTAACGGAGGGCAACCAAGAGCGAGAGACAGAGGGGACACCACCTGAGGAGTGTGTTCTGCCACTGAACTGAGCTAATTCCCGGGCTGTCCAGCAGGAGGTGCTGGGTGGTGAGTCCCAACACATTACAGCCTAATGATAACACTTTATATGTCAACTCCCTTATTTGGGATTCAGAAGATGCAATGGTGGGAAGGGTGAGAGTGAAGCCCAAAGAGAGGGCATGGGAATTGTGCAGGGAACGAAATGCAGAGGGAAGAAAGATAGATGCACAAATACAGGAAAGTTGGAGCAAAAATACTACAGAGAAGGAGAGGAACCAGGAGCAGAACTACAAGTGATTGTAAATGCAAATAAATGTTCCCACCCTGTGATGCTGAAAGAAAAATAAGGAACTAATAGTGATGGTAAGTAAAAGTTATTTAACAAAATAAAAAGTACACTATACCCTTAATCTTTATGCAAGCTTTTTACTGACAACATTGGATGCTTCAGTGCGGGCATAGGTAATATGTGGCCCTAAATGTACACTTAGCCCTTAGCTCATAAACCAAAATTTAAAGTTGAATTCAGCCCTCTAAACAAACTGAGACTCAGTATTCCACCATATCTTTGAAATTTTAATTAAAAATACAATTAAGTACTTCCATCAGTTTTTCAGATTTAACTTCACCTTTTAAACACACTATTCAGATAATTCTGTGCTAACAACTCAGTCAGTATTTCAGACCCATTCAAGTTCAAACTGCACATTTACCTCATACCAGTATCATTTGACGGTTAACAAGGTCAGATGTACCACATAATCTAAAAGTGCTGCACAAACAATTTTGACCCCAGTTCTGCAGAGATTTATGCATGTGCTTAACTTCTGAAGGCTATTAATATATCAAGATGAGTACATAGACATAGGAAGTCTGCAGTATTGGGGCATTAACTTTTAAATCACCAATAGCAAAACTTCAATATGTGCAGATGTCTTAAGAAGGGCAGAGTTATATTTTGAAAATACATTTGTACACAGCCACTTTGTTACAATAATTTGCCAATAGGTTTACAGACAGGATAAAATGAATTAAGGCCCCAAAGCATGCAAGCACATTGACATACAGAACTTGGGAGTCTGCTTAAGTCATGTGAACACTTCAGTAGGATAACATGGGATTGCGGAGAACAGAATTTGTCACTTTCAATCCTATCAGGAAGGAAGTTTGTAAAGGAGGTAGGGATGCAGCTGCTCTTTACCAAAAGTGGATCTGGCATCATGTAATCAATATCATCATGAGGCTGGCTAAAGCTCGATAATGAAAATATGAGAAATGTTTTTATGCAGGCTTCTTTTAAACACAAGGGTTCTTGCTTTTATTTTTTTTTTTTAAAGCAGCTGGTACTTTATATCTTTTCTATAGCTCAAAACAGAAACACATTCAGAATCTCTTGCTAAGAAAAGTTATATATAAGATGTAATTAACATACAAGATAATCAGAAACAAACCGCTCAGCCCTCAGTCCTTGACAGTGAGATTAAAGTAATTGCCACACTTTTTAGAAATCTACACTAGAACAAACCTGCCACGTCTCATTCCTTCAGAGAACGACTCCCTCATTTAGGATTAAGTTTTAAGGAGTTTTTGAAGTGTCTCCGTGCGGGAATGAAGGCGTCGGCTGTGTGTATCAATTAAGTGTTGGTACTCCTCAAGCATACAAACAGATGCAGACTGCTGCTTTGCTAGCTTTACACTTGGGAAGCGACTTCACTTTTCCTACGAAAGGAGGAGAGGAACCCTTCCGCCTAATCCCCCCTTCCCAGCTCAAGAGGCGAGCAACTGTACCACTACACCCCAGCTTCACAACGCACCCCCCCTCCCCCAAACGCTGCACTAACCCAAAGGCCACTGGAGTTCAGGGAAGCAGGCACACCCTCCCCAATCCACACAAAATACCTGGACACGGAGCAGGACGACAGAGCAACAGCCGCACCACAACAAACACACACCTCACGTCTCCTTCTCCTCCCTTCGGCTCCCAGAGCACCGGGGCGGGCGGTGTTAAACACCCAGGTAGCAGCAATGTCGGCAGGTCACAACTAGTGCCGCCCCCTGGCAGGAGAAGCCACCCGAGGTCACGGGGACCTGTCACGGGCGCCAGACGCCCACCCAGGACACAGCGAGACTTGCGGACCCGAAAGAAAGCAGCTCCCTCCCCTTTCCTGGCACCGGCGGACCCAAAAGAGAACAGCTCCCCCCTCCCCCGCGAGAACAGTGGCGAGGTACCGCCCCCTCCCGTCCGCACACAGGGGACGGCCCAGGCACAGCCCGGGACGGGGACCTCGAAACGTTCTTCCCCCGCCCCTCGCTCACCAGCCGCGGTACTCTGCCTGCTCCAGCCCGGTCGCCGCGGCCCGTCCCAGCTTCGCTCCGCCACCGGCGCTCCGAGAGGCGGGAGGGGGAATGAGCAAGAGGGGAGGGGAGGGGCGGGGGGTGTCGCGCAGCCGCGCTGAGGTTCGAGAGGACGGCCAACATTCAGACAGTGGCAGCGGGCGGGCGGGCGGACGCGCGCGCGCGCGCGGGGCCAAGAGCCGAGGGCCAAGCGGCCGTAGAGGGCGGCCTTCGGAAAGCACGGCGTGAGCGCGCCTCCGGCGGCTGTTGGTGCTTCCTCCTTGTTGGCGCGCGCGCGCGAGGCGATTTTCGGCCTTCTGACTAGGGGCCCGCCGCGCGCGCCCCATCAGACAGTCATCGGCGGTTCTGGGAGAGCCCCAGTAGGGCCGGATTTTCCGTGGTGGCGGTTAGGCACCCAAAATAACTGGCCTAAGCTTTGGAGCGGGGAGGGGGTAGCTGCACGTTTCCTGAGAAGCGGCTCTGCCAGCTCAGCCCCTTGGTTGCCCACAGGCGCCTGGCTGCCTTAGTGTGGCTAATTCTGTAGGTGCCTAGCTTCGGGTAATTGAAAACGTTGGTGTTGGTGGCTACTCGATGACAGACGTGGCTGCGGCCTGTCTGTGCAGCATGGCAGGAGTAATACCGGCCCCAGAGGTCAAAAAATCCGGAGTCAGCCCCCTTCCTCTGAAAAAAAAACACCCCATTAGGTGAGATGGGTGTGCAAGTCATGAGGTTCTTTGAAACAAGTCTGGGGTGGTTTTCTGTCTCCAGTCTTAATATGTGCTAGGGCTGAGCTCTGGCACCTCTAGTCTTGGCAGTTTATAGCCCTAGCCTCTCTGGACTTGCTGCATCAGTTATGAATGAAAAAAATTGTTTGAGCCCTGGCACCTCTCATTACAAGTTAAGCATTGCTGTCAACTGATTTGGAGACTCCCGATGTAAGCCCTCAGGGTGGGTGCTGATCACAGTACTGCACTTCCAGCTCTTGCAAATTAAAGTGCTTCCTGCTGCCACTGCTGTGGAAATAGTGAGAACACTTGCTTTCATTTGAGGTGCAGGTGTCTGCAAGTCTCATAACCTTGTTTTCTTCCTGTCCAGCCCTGCCAGCCTCCTGTTTCCATAGCTGCCAAAGTTTGTGCAGCTCCACCTGTAACATTTCTGATAAATGAGACAGTCATTACTGTATGTATCCTAATCCTATATGGTTTCCCATTATTGTGGCAGACAGTGATCTATGTAAGGGACATTGAAGGATGTCACACATGGAGCGGCACAAAACCTTCACTTCTTTCTAAAAAAGTCAGTTGCTACTGACTATCCCATTCTCCCAACCCCCAAGTAAATTAGTGCCTTTTCACTTTTGTGCTTGACTTTCTACTGTCTCTGGTCCTTCTGGCTCAGGTATATAATGGTTCAAAATGGGGTGGATTATATTGCGCTATAATTCCAGCAGATAATACCAATTTGCTTGGCCTGTCAACAATTATGTATCCATTTATGTAACTGGAGATTGTTCTGTTGGTTTCCTTTCTCTATTTATTTCACTCTTATTCTCCTTTTATGCTGAAACAAGCCATAAAAATAAATTGTAATTAAAATTAATGTACATATTATAGAGCTCGACAGGGCTGCTTCTGCCTCAAAGATAGATCAAGGGTGGTTGCCTAGAACAGCAATGTGTTAAGAAGCATCATTCCATAATGTTTAATAATGACTGTTTATTCTGTGAATTTAGGAAATGTTGTGCAGGGATATCTTATTCATGCAACGTTCTACACTAGTTTCTCTCCACAGAAGCTATCTCTCCACTAATTTCCAATGCAAGGAACTTGCGTATGCTGGTAGGGATCTTGGACAGGGGATCATCAACTATGTGGAGCCTATGACCAAAATTCTATGCTTTTGAATAATTCAACAGGTCTGACAACACTAGTAAAAATACAAGTGGCTACCAGCATCATCTCTACGTTACCACTTCTATTATTGCTACCAGCATGCTCTAGGGAGAAATTTTAAGGGAAAAAGCTAGTACAGACAAGACCTCAGGAGTTACTGTAACAACAGATAAAGCATTTACACATGGATGTGATTTTTCTAGACCCTGATGATCTTCGCACTTATTTAGTGTGACTAGAGAAAACTGACACATCCAAACATTCCATTCAGATGAATGATTATTCATATACTGAAAAGGACAGCAAGTTTTGAATATACAATCATAGGCCCAGATTCTATAGTGGGTAAGGGCTGCTTTGCATTGCACTGGCATCATAAATTGGCACTTAAGCTGGCCATTCGCAGGGAAAAGGTCATGGCCAGAGGAAAGGAAGTAGCACTGATACCTGTATAAAACCATGCTGATCACCAGCTGTATTTTTGACTGATGGTGGCTGTTTTCAGATTAGAGCAGTCTTCAGGCTGTTTGAATCTGGCCTGTGGTTAGACACAGACACGCAGCCAGATCAGGAGATTGCAAAGCTAAATTTCATGTCCCCTTTGCAGGCACACCCCTGATTTGCACAGCATCCAGGATCCGGCACTTAGAGTACATTGAGTTCCCTTTTAATTATTTGGTTTACTGAGGTTCTTGCTACAGCCTTTTGTAGGATTATTTATTTAATAATCTTGTTTGACCTTTACATTTTAATATAATTAAGTTGCAATGTTCACATAGCTTCACTAAGAAGCAGCAGATATTTTCCCTGCAGTTGCAAAGGCTACAGAAATATAGCAGAATAATAATTTTATCATCTAGAAAACTTTTGAGATTTTCCTTTTGAGGTTTTAATGAATGTAATCAATAATTAATTACAGTAATCATTGATAATGGTGCCAATTATTAATACAGTCAATTGCTATTAAATTAAATTGTAAGTCATATAATCAATTATACATTACATTTATTCATAATCATCTAATGTATATTGCATAGCATCTATTAATGCAATTGACTGTGGATTGGTTATTTTGTAATTAAAACACTATTCATTAACATTAATATGAAATGCATATCAAATGTGTAATATAATTTATTCTCTATTAGTTATTTTGAAGTGCATACCAACAGTGAAGGACTTGCTGCCATAATAGCAGGAGCGGATAAAATGTACTTTTGTACATCAAAAAATTCAGGACTTTCAATAAGCTCACTGCCATTACTGCCTTCCATCACAAAATAAACAGAGTATCAATATTTACACACCTAATTACTAAATGCTTTCTTACAGGAATGCAGAATATTTATCCAGAAATACGTAACCTTACGCTTGCATGAGACTTAAATCTGGTCTTCAGAGGCCTCCTCAGACCTCCATTTAAACCATTAGATACCTGCTCCCTAATTCACCTATCAATTAAGCTGGTGTTCTTGGTTGCAGTCATGTCCATGTGATCAGTAAGCGAAATAGTAGCTCTCACTGGGTACCCTCCATACACCATATTTTTCAGGTACAAGATCACTTTGAGATCATACCCCAAATTCATACCCAAAATACCATCTTCCTTTCATCTCAACCAACCAATTCATCTGCCTACATTCTATCCCAAACTTCATGGAAATACACAGGAGGTTATCCTACATATCCTGGACATCACACATGCAATTGAATTCTATCTCGACAGAACTAAGCCTTTCCAAAAGTCTCCAGAGCATTTTGTTTCCATGATGGAGCATTCCAAAGGCTCTGCCATATCCACACAGAGACTATCAAAATGGATCTCCACTTGCATCCATTTCTGTTAACAAAACAAAACAGATCCCCCATCAGGGGTCAGAACTCATTGGCGAGATCAATGGCTACCTCAATAGCTTCCTGAACAACATACCAATCACTGAAATATGTAGAGCTGCCACCTGGGCCTCAGAACATACTCTTGTGAATCACTATGCGATAACTCAGGGCTCAGATTCAGATGCAATGCTAGAAGTAATGGTACTAATCTCATCTCTACATACTACTCTGAAGACTTTCCATCCACAGGGGGGCACTGCTCTACAATCACCTGAATTGGAACACCCACATGGACATTACTTGAAGAAGAAGAGATGGCTACTCACCCTGTGCAGTAACAGATGTTCTTCAAGATTTGTATCCCTGTGGTTGCTCCAATCCCCCTCCCCACTTCCCTCTACTTCAGAGTTTGCAGTATGGACTCTACAATGGAGAAAGAAATGATGGGGTCAGGTCGCGTGTGCACTAGCTGATGCGCCAACAACTCCGCAGGATGACTATTGCGCACATATAACCCAGACAGACTCTGCTACCTAAAATCTCTGATCAACAGCCCCAGGAAGCATCAACACCCACAAGTGGAACACCCATAGGGATGCATATCTGAAAGAACCTCAGTTACTGCAAAGGGTGAGTAATTTTCCCTTTTTTTTATCCAGATCACATGGAGTTTGGTTACACAACAGTAAGCTTAAATCTCTTCCCGGTGCTTTTTAAGATTTGGTATTATCCACTACATCAAGTTTCTAATCTGACTGGCTTGATAATAGATCTTAACGTTTGGTAAAGAGAATACTCCCTTTTTACATAGACTTTGTTAAGTGAATGCATAACTCTGGGTTTCTTATTTCCCCAGCTGAATTTGTTTATCAGGGATTGCTATTGACTTAAGACTTCCCAAGACTAAAACTAGAAGTGTTTCAAAAAGGAAGTTAATTAAGGGTAAGATTAATTTTAAATGCCACAGTTTTGCCTTACCATGAAATTTCATACTTGAACCAGTTTTCTAGATTTGTTTTGATTTTCTTAAACAGAAGAGTATATTTATTGTGGAAGTCTTGTCATCTTTTAGAAATGTGTATTCCCAGCTACCTTACTGAAGTAGTTTCCCATTTGTATTTATCTTTTATGTTTTTCTGTAAATCAGTACCCACGCCTACATCCTGTAAATCTGACTTATCATAGTTTACTTTAATTCTGACATTTTGCAACATAAGATTTTTTTTTTTTGCAATTCTAGTAGTATGTGAGATGAATTTGTAACAATGCCATGACATCATCCACATGAAAGCTAGTTTGTGTTGTTTCCTATTTATATTAGTATTATTTCTGATTGACTGGGCAAATGACTCCATTACCATGGCAAAAAGAAGAAGATAACGGGCATTCTTGACATATGCCTATAAAAAAGGGGACTTTTTCTGATAGATATCCATTAACTTTTATGGTAGCATGTGAGTTGGAATATAAGATGGAAATGCAGTTTTGAAGTTTAGAGCCTAAACCAAATATATCTACAGTATCTTTTAAGAACTGTCAATTCAGTCAGGCAAAAGCTTTATATTCATCTAGTGGTAAAAAATGATGGATCTCATTAGTAGAGTCTGAAGAAAATCAGGCATAAAACTCTGAATGTTGTCAGATAGCTCTCTGCTTAATACAAACCTTGTCTGATCTTTTAGTACATCTAGATAAGAATTTTCAGTCTATTTGCTAGGATTGAAGCATATTTTTTTCACCTTGATTTAATAGGGATATGTGCCTGTAAGACACATAGTTGGATAACTGCTTAGCATGTTTTGCGATAACTACAATTTGTGCATCTCTCCCAGTATATTTATTTCCTTTTGATATTTAATTGACGACATCTATTAATTGTGACCTAAAAAATTTAGAGAATTCTGGTGGAAATCCACCATGGCCAATGGCTTGATCATTTTTAATAACTTATAGGACTTCCTCTGGTTTAAGACCCCTAGACCCCATGGCATCTAGGTCTAGGTATTCTAGTTTTGGTACATTAGCTTTAACTAATTATTTCTTTATCAGCTTATGGGCAGCTGTCTCTGAGGAATAAAGCCTCCTATAGAAGTCTGCGAAAGCCTCACCCATTTTGGGCCAGTTGACAATTCATTTGGAGCCTTCCAGACTGGAGATATGATTTTACTTTCTTTTAATGTTGGCATATTAGCTAATTATTTATCACTTTCATTACCCTTTTTCATAGTATAGCTTTGTGTATCTGATTAGCCAGTCATTTTTTTTCTGTTTCAAGTAAATCTAACTTACTTCTAGTTTATTCATTTTTAATATATTTTCCGTGATTGATTTGTCTGGTGTAAGTTTAAATTGTTCAGCCTCCTTGAGCAGTGTTTGCACTTCTTTTTTTGAGATAGGATTATTTGTTAAACTGTCCCTAATCACTATTTGGAAGACATCCTGTAGATGACTTCTTAAAATCTGGTCTGCATGTTTTCTTTAAATTATTGCTTAGTTTCCTGTCTGATATCTTGAATTATTTTCTGGTCTTTACAGTCACAAACTTAGGATATTATTCTATTTTTGGACATTTCAACATGTATTTTTCTACTTCAGTAAATATAAAGTACCATGCCTGCAATGCATATTTCTGTATGAGGACAAATTTGCCCTCACTCTAACTCTGCTGAAGACAATAGAATTTCACCAGGGATTAATTTGACCCTTTATCTTTATTTTCTTAAGGGAACTGAAGAATATGTTTCCTAGAAGATGTTTTTGTGGGCTTTTCGGTCTGATGCCATCACAAACTAAGCTACAGCTGCATGGAACTAAGAATTCACTGGTGATAGCATCAACCAAGAAAAACATGAGCTAAGCAATATGTAATAGCAATATTTTTACTACTAGTGTAAAAATATGTGACTTCATACAGTTAAGACAGAGAGCTGCTTTTATTTATTATCAGTAGGGCTCTGTATTTGTCATGGAGGTTGTGGAAGTCATGGATTCCTGGGGCCAGCTGCTCAGGTGACTCTGGGGACAGCCACACAGGCCGCTGCTGGGGCAGCTCTGCAGCCAGCCAGCTCTATGTGCTGCTGCTTTGGCGGCCGTGGGCAGCTGGCTCCAGAGACCACCTGAGCAATGGTTCTGGGGATAGTGGGAGCAACTGTGTCTCCCAGGCAGTCCCAGGCAGCTGGATCAGCGGGAGCCCCAGGGCTCCTTTCCTGCCCCCGGCAGCGGCCAAAGCAGCTGCTGCCACCCCCTTCCCCCCACCCCCCCGCCCCAGGCTCTCTCTCCCACTAAGATTCAATCACAGGTATTTTTAATAAAAGTCATAGACAGGTCACAGGCCATGATTTTTTGTTTCTTGCCCATTACCTGTCCATGACTCTTACTAAAAATACCAGTGATTAAATCATAGCCTTAGTTATCAGCGTACTCTGCATTAGCATAGAAGGTGAAGACAAATTCCCTTGGGAACATTATTTAGGGAACATTTATATTGGTGTTTTAATTGCTCTCAAGTACACGTTTGGATGATGCAATGTGTCTGGTGGTTAGAAGAGGAGACTGAGTTGGGAGATCTAGCTTTCATTCCTCATTTTGCCAGTACTTGCTGTATGAACTTGAGCAATTCACTTTTCCTCACGTTATAGCTGATAACACTGAGACACAGAGAGGTTAACACCTGTCTCACATGGGGAAGGGGTGTGTGATAATTACATAATGTTATGAGACTCCAAACTCAATGCTTGATGGAAAATTTCAAAAAATAAACAAAAGATAAACTTTTAAAAATCTGATGAAGTGGGTTTTACACCATGAAAGCTTACGCCCAAATAAATTTATTACTCTCTAAGGTGCCACAAGTAGTGCTCGTTCTTTTTTAAAAAAATCTGCATTTCTAATAGTTTGGTTAAATTATAAGTATCTAGATCTCAAATTGCCTCTTACATGGAGGTTATTTCTCCCTAAGAGAGTCCTATGATATGCTGATTTGAGAGAATTAGTAAGTTTAAATTGGAGATTATATTTTATAATTTGTATTACATTAGCACCTCTAAGCCCTAACTTAGATCAAGGTCCCCTTTGGCAAGGCACTGTACAAACAAAGTAAAGATAGCCCATGTCCCAGAGATCTTGCAGTCTAAATAGATAAGACAAACAAATGGTAGGAGAGAAAATAGGCAGAATGGAGAAGTGATTTGCCTGAGGTCACACAACAGATAAGTGTGAAAGCTTGGAATAGAACCTGGGTTTTGTGACACTTCAGTTCTGTACTTTTTCTCCTAGACCAGTGGTTCTCACACTTTTTTTATTGTGGACCACTGGAAAATTGCTGAGGGTCTTGGTGGACCACCTAATGATCTTTCCAAATATTTTTTATACCATTAGCTAACTATTGTAAGCACTCTGGATAAAAGCGCTATATTAAAAAAAAATTAATAATTATTAACATTTTTATTTCTACAAATAAAAGCACACAATTCACATTTTAATATCAATAGTCTTACCTTTCTAATGCAATGGATGTGCCCTCTCTCCCCTAGTGTGGCAGTCCCCAAGCTGGGTCTCCCCGCCCTCCTCTGCCACAGAGCTGAGGCTGGGAAGGAGGGCAGTCTGTCCCTGACAGCCGTAGCCCTGGAGCTAGGAAAAGTCATCTCTTTTTCTGACTACCTTAGCCCTGTGTGTCCAAAATTCCCTCCACCTCTTCTTCTCACCCCACTGACCCCTCCCACCTACCTCATCTTCCCCCCAAGATCAACACCTCCCCATACATGTGCGTCTTCTCCAGGGTACAGGCATGCCTGCATGGCTCCACTAATTAAGAGGGTGGCCCTTCATTCTCTTGTGTGCGGCCACCCAGCTGCACACCTTAGAGGGAACTATCTGCAGACCACCTGAATGGAGCTTACAGACCACAGTTTGAGAACCTTTGTCTTAGACTTTACTGTCCCATGAGTACAATGAGGAATCTACTATAGAGGACCCTCTCTGAAAAATGTAACTTCTGTTAATAAAATAATAATGGATTGTTAAATTAGATTTAGTCTTAATATCATGTGTACGTGCAGAGCAACCGTAATTAATTCTTAAAGTCAAGACTGTCATACTCCTTTATAGTCACCATCCAGTGATCCTTGTCTTGAGCTAAAGGAAATGGCGTTAATGCAAAATGTGAAGAAATAATTTTTCAAGAAAGGAAGACAGAACAAATTGTAACATAAGCACTATTGGGTGAAGGGAAAGAAAAATAAAGGCTGCATATTTCATGCTAGTAGGATATGGAGAAAAGGAAATGTTTCATAATAGTCCAGGGAACCAAAGTGCAAGTTCTAGCAGTTTGCAACAAAAAGAGGCAGAAGCATGTAGCACTTGTCATAGACATTCAGAATCATTTGCTAGTATGCTGTAGTTATGTCAGCAGAGGGCACCAGGAGAACAATTAAGTATGTTAAGTCAACTAAGACTTACTGCTATGACCACCTAATATTAAACAAAGCTTTGCATTCTTGGTGTTGCAGCGCTTCATTCTTTTGTGCTATGACTTCTTGGCTGTTTTTTTTTTGGTTTGTTTTGGGGAGTGGGTTTTTTTGTGTGTCTAGGAGAGGAGTTTTCACTGCTGAGTGACACAGGATGCACCTTCATTGACCAAGAGTGCTGGAGAACAAGTTAGATCAGGAATTAATTCAGTGCACATCACTAACATCTAGGCAACCAAACAGGCAGAACCAGCTTTAGATTTTGTGGCACATAATAAGAAGACAGACATGTGGGATCCCTAGAAGATGACTGTGTGTAACATCTGAAGTGATAGGGTGTGGCAATTAGATGAGCTGGGTTGCTTCTAATTAGGAGGTGAAGGAGGATTTTAGCAACTGAGGGTATGGTGTATGACTGGACACTTGGTACAGTCGTAGGGCCAGCCTGGAAGGATGGTCTAAATCAGAACTTAATAACTATAGTAATACTTCATACATCTAATACCTTCCATCTCAGAATTACAAAATACATCATACATTTTTAATCAATCATAATATACCTGTGAAGTAGGTATTATATTGATTTTACAGATAGTGAAGCTGAGGCAGAGAGAGTAAATAAGTGATATAGACCCTAGGTCTGACAGTCATTTACACAAAGGCCCCTTTATACTGCCTGAATGGTGAAAAGGGGCTTTAGTGTAAATGAGAAACAAACCCTGTATCTAGAGAGAGATTAATTTGTCCTGTTCTTAGCTCATCAGACTGGAATATTGCAACAAGGGAGACTTACCTCTGATGTACCTCCTTGTGACTGGGTGTGGCGTAGTAATTCGCTCCATATCTGGGATCCCCTGCTGATGGCTGCTCTGGTGTTCTATTGTCCACCTCTTCCCATAACTTGCTCCTCCATGCATGCCACAATTTAAGTCCACCCCTTCTGAGGTAACAAAGGCCAACAAACCAATGTCCAATACCTTGTATCAAGTCTTTGTACCAAACCTGTTCTCTGTGGTCCTCATTCCCTTTTGTCAGAGATCTCTGTCACTCTTCTTTCCTTCTCCAGCCTCACACTACCATCTCAGTGGCTTGTAGGGGGAACCTAGACCTTCTCCTTACACCAGGGTTGCAGCCCATGGACTCTATAACCAGAAGCCAAGTTGTTCAAGAGCTGTTTCATCCAACTTTGCTGTTGCATCCCTGGACTTCTTCCTACGCAGTCCCTCTCAAGCCTTCCCCTGATATCCCCTAACACAGTGGTTTTCAACCTGTGGTCCGTGGATCCCTGGGATAATCTCTCTCCTAGTCTCCTGCCAGGCTCCTCTAGTCAGGCAAGGATCCCTGGGCTTATTCTTCCTGTTGGGCTTCCTCCCTGGTATCTCTGTCTCATTCCATTCACTATGAACTCTCTCCCAGAAGCCTCCTTTCTTTATCTTTGTTTACTTTTGGCCCAACGGTGTCATTGTGGGAGGTTACAACCACAGTTTTCTTCATTCATCTTGAGCCCCTTTAAAAAAAAAATTCTTTTACTCATTCTAGTGTCGTTAAGGAAACACAGCAAGGCTTTTTTAGCACTGTTCCATTTTGCTGACATTCTCACTACTCCCCTTAGAGGGAAAAATCTTTGATTCTAAGCCAACAAACATGCTTCACACCTTTGCTTTTGTCAGCTTTATTTTGTGAAAAGTGCAGTTACTTAGGTCCTGATTCTGAAAACATTTATAAACATGCTTAAAGTAAAACACATGCATAACTGTTAGCAGGACTGGGGTCTTATTTTGTTATGTTTGATAACATGATTTGGTTTAGAATCTTGGCTGTGCCAAATATTTGGGATTTTTGAACACTCACTCAGCCAACTGGAAAAGAGGACAATTGATCCTTGCCTTTCATTCTGATGTAATTCTAGAACATCTTTCGGTTCTAAACCTGTCATCAGCATTGCAGGTCATTTGGATCATTGAGATGCCTGGCTGAAATTTCTTTTGCAGCAGAAATCTCTCTTAAGCTTTAAAAATCTGTATGCTTGTTTTTACTGAGACCATTTATTGCCAAAATGGAAGCATTTTGTGTTATGCTCAGAAAGTTACATAACCTAAAATGCTCTAGTTCAGCTCCTGCACTAATATTTTAAAAAACTTCAACGTATTCTCCATATGTCAGACATGTTTGTGTAGGATCAGTTTCAAAAGCAGAGCCTGAAGAACATTGCTAGATGGCCCAAAGAAATTAAATACTGGAAGTGTAACTGCATCAGGTCTTCTGTTTTCAAAGAAAATAAAGGAATGGAAAAGTGAGACATCATGTTGTGGGACCAAATACACTGGTCTACAATTTTTTAGAAGTCGTCTGCTTCAGAGATAAAATGTGATATTTATTATGTATTTTGATGTGCTGAATTCGAATATGACAATTAAAACAACTGATTGGCTACTGTTTCTAAGATATTTAAGTTTTTACATTTTACGTCTATGTATATTGTGTAGATAGTAGAGTTTTAATCATAAATTGTAAACCTAGGTCTTTTCATGTGTTTATGGTTGCTTTACATGATAATATTTCACCTGTCCTGTTTATGTAACACTTTAAAAATCAGCAAAAGGCTTATATAAATAAAATGTATTATGAAACAAAAGGCAAAAAACTATTATGTACATAGTTTAGTCCTATTCAGTGTCTACTTGGCGCTTCTTGGCTTGTCTCTTGTACTCATTAAATGGAGCATCTCTTGTCACTGTCCAGCAATAGTCTGCAAGCATTGATGGGCTCCATTTGCCCTGATAGCGTTTCTTCATTGTTGCAATGTCCTGGTGAAATCGCTCGCCGTGCTCGTCGCTCACTGCTCTGCAGTTTGGTGGAAAAAAATCTAGATGAGAGTGCAAAAAATGTATCTTTAGTGACATGTTGCAACCAAGGCTTTTGTATGCCTCGAGGAGGTTTTCCACCAACAACCTGTAGTTATCTGCCTTGTTGTTTCCGAGAAAATGTATTGCCACTGACTGGAAGGCTTTCCATGCCGTCTTTTCCTTGCCACGCAGTGCATGGTCAAATGCATCATCTCGAAGAAGTTCACGAATCTGAGGACCAACAAAGACACCTTCCTTTATCTTAGCTTCACTTAACCTTGGAAATTTTCCACGGAGGTACTTGAAAGCTGCTTATGTTTTGTCAAGGGCCTTGACAAAGTTCTTCATCAGTCCCAGCTTGATGTGTAAGGGTGGTAACAAAATCTTCCTTGATTCAACAAGTGGTGGATGCTGAACACTTTTCCTCCCAGGCTCCAATGACTGTCGGAGTGGCCAATCTTTCTTGATGTAGTGGGAATCTCTTGCACGACTATCCCATTCGCAGAGAAAACAGCGGTACTTTGTGTATCCAGTCTGCAGACCAAGCAAGAGAGCAACAACCTTCAAATCGCCACAAAGCTGCCAATGATGTTGGTCATAGTTTATGCACTTCAAAAGTTGTTTCATGTTGTCATAGGTTTCCTTCATATGGACTGCATGACCAACTGGAATTGATGGCAAAACATTGCCATTATGCAGCAAAACAGCTTTAAGACTCGTCTTCGATGAATCAGTGAAGAGTCTCCACTCATCTGGATCGTGAACGATGTTGAGGGCTGCCATCACACCATCGATGTTGTTGCAGGCTACAAGATCACCTTCCATGAAGAAGAATGGGACAAGATCCTTCTGACGGTCACGGAACATGGAAACCCTAACATCACCTGCCAGGAGATTCCACTGCTGTAGTCTGGAGCCCAACAGCTCTGCCTTACTCTTGGGTAGTTCCAAATCCCTGACAAGGTCATTCAGTTCAGCTTGTGTTATGAGGTGTGGTTCAGAGGAGGAGGATGGGAGAAAATGTGGGTCCTGTGACATTGATGGTTCAGGACCAGAAGTTTCATCCTCTTCCTCTTCCTTGTCTGACTAAAGTGAGAATGATTCCGGTGCATCAGGAACTGGCAGTCCTTCTCCGTGGGGTATTGGGCGTATAGCTGATGGAATGTTTGGATAATGCAAAGTCTACTTTTTCTTCTTTGACACACCTTTCCCAACTGGAGGCACCATGCAGAAGTAACAATTGCTGGTATGATCTGTTGGCTCTCTCCAAATCATTGGTACTGCAAAAGGCATAGATTTCCTTTTCCTGTTCAACCACTGGCAAAGATTTGTTGCACAAGTGTTGCAGCATATGTGTGGGGCCCACCTCTTGTCCTGATCTCCAATTTTGCAGCCAAAATAAAGGTGATAGGCTTTCTTAACCATAGTGGTTATACTGCGCTTTTGTGATGCAAAAGTCACTTCACCACAAACATAACAGAAGTTATCTGCACTGTTCACACAAGTATGAGGCATCTCTGCTCACTTTGGCTAAACAGAAATGTGTCCCTTTGCAAAATCAAAGACTGACAAATAAGAGAGCACGACACTGTATGATTTCTAGAGCTGATATAGGGCAATTTGTTCAGCAGAGTGATGTAAGCTTCGTTATGATTGCATCATCCATGACTTCTAGGAATAACATGATGCAATCCATATCATGTATGATGCAATACCAGCTTCAGATTGCATCATTCATTGTTTTGCCTAAAAAGCAAGTACTGTCCAAACCCAGTCATAGATTTATTCATAGATCCAGTCAAAGATGTATTTTAGTCATTTCTGGTTTAAATTGAGATCCCTTCCCTTTATAACTCACTTATCCTCCGCCATTCCCATGTCAAGGGTCATATATATTGACCCAATAGCATATCTTGAAAACTAGAGCCAATCAACAATTTTAAGCATCATTTTCGTTCTGTGACCCACAATTAGTAAAGTTTGACTACATTTATTTCAGAAGCATTTTGGCTGTAGAGCAGTGATATCAAAATTTCCTGTGGTCCTGTACCTCATGGCAGAATCATAAGAAATTTTGGGGTAATAAATGATCACAAATTAAAAATTAGCTTGCAGTGTGATATGGCAACGGCAATAGCCAAAAGCAAATGCTATTTTGAGTTGTGTATGCAAACACATCATGTCACAGAGGAGGGAGTGGATGCTTCATTTTATAATGCTCTGGAACTGGAACTCATTGCATTGAATTTTGGAAGCCTCAGTCCCAGAAAGATATTGACAAACTGGAGAAAATAGCAAAGAGTCAGTAAAAATGACAGGAGGTTACTGAGGATTGATTTGTGATGGAAGAGGAGATAAGATATCCTACAAATATCTGAACATTTAAAATCCAGAAGGGAGAAGAATTATTTAGAGCATTGGTTCACAATCTAGGGTGTCCTGAACAAGGGTAAAGGGATCATAACTACTCTGACCTTCCTGTATTGGTTAATATGAGGTAGGGCTTCAGCTACATCTGACTTCAATGGGAAGAGGGTCCTGGGTGGTCTTTGTATGGAAAAGAGGGTTGTTGTATGGAAAAGTTTGAAAACCACTGATTACAAGAGACATTTAAAAAGAAAATCTTACTAACAATAAAATTAATTATGTTGTGATTAGAATATTTAAAACCAGACTGAATCAAACCCTAGACAGTCCACTATAGGGAACCATCTTGCACTGGCAGGGAGATGGCCTGGATGTCCTCATGGGTCTTTTCCTACAATTCTAAATTAAGACTAATGGGGTAAGGCGTGCTGAAATTCAGGACATGTGTGATGATTAGATCTATTACTTAGTGTAATAATATTCCAAGAAATCTGATAAGTTGGAAAACTTCTGTTAGTAGTTTAAAATTATAAGGTGTTGGAAACAATCATGCATTGACTGAAGATCTAAAACAGGGGTTGACAACATTTCAGAAGAGTTGTGCTGAGTCTTCATTTATCCATTCTAATTGAAGATTTCACGTGCCAATAACACTTAACATTTTTAGAAGGTCTCTTTCTATACATCTATAACATATAACTAAACTATTGTTCTATGTAAAGTAAATAAGGTTTTTAATATGTTTTAGAAGCTTCATTTAAAATTAAATTAACATGCAGAGCACCCCAGACTAGTGGCCAGGACCTGTGCAGTGTGAGTGCCACTGAAAATCAGCTCACGTGCCACCTTCGGCACAGATGCCATAGGTTGCCTACCCCTGATCTAAAGGATTACTCTTCAGGGCAGGGACTACCTTTTTGTTATGTGAGTCTACAATACTTAGCCCCAAGACACTACCACAATACAAATAATAACCTACTTGATAAAAGATAATTTTATTTGATCAGTTTATTATGAAATTATCTGTGATGTCTGAGTCTGAAATATTTTGATATTTTTGATAAAATTATCAGTGCAAATATTGTATTCAATTGTGTCAAGATGGCACACCAGATTCTGAAATCAGGAACAGCAGTTAACATAGGAGGATCCAACTATATTTAAAGTAGAATTCAAAACCCCGTTTGTTAAAGTCCACTGTTGTCTCTGTTTATTTGTAAGCCCTATTGTTAAAATTTTACCATTAAGTGTCAATTAATTTTTCCAATTAATGATACTACTGTAACCAATCCTACTGAAGGATGTGTTGGAGTGAGTTATGGTACAGCAACCCCTAGTATGTGATAGCATGCTGAGTGTACCACAGATTTGGAGGCGAGTGTCGTCTGTGCTTAAACAGACTCTTAGGATTGGTATGACAACTTCTACCTTTTCATATTTTCTCTCTCTGTGTGTGTTTGTGTGTGTGTGTATATATAGATATATATCTTACCTACTGTGTGTTCCATTCTATGCATCCAATTAAGTGGGCTATAGTCTACAAAAGCTTATGCTGAAATAAATTTGTTAGTCTCCAAGGTGCCACAAGTACTCCTGAAGTCTGTGCTCCAAACACTCGGCTCTTCAGGCTCTAGTCCTTGGTAGGTTCTCAGAAACAGTTGCACACTTCGTGTGCCAGGGCAAATTCCTTTACAAGAGTTGCCAAAATAAAAAGTGCAGTTACCCTAGGCACAATTGCTTAAGTCATAACACTAAGATCAAATGAACAGTTCCCAATCCAGCCCCTAAGGGCAGTCCAGTACAGGGATATGAAAGTAAAGGCATAGGTCTACCCAACAGTGGCACAGCTATGGCATATTGTGCCACTAGATGCTTCCTATGTCGATGGAAGTGGTTTTTCCTCAGTGTAGTTAATCCATCTCTCCAAGAGGTGGTAGTTGGTTGGCAGCCACATCTCCACCAGGGTTTAGGTCAACCTAACTATAGTGTTCATAGCACAACATTTTACATAGCCCTGAGTGACGTAACTAGGTTCACCTAATGTCTAAGCGTCTAGCAGACCTGTGAGTCCCAGTGTAACCCTTTCTCAATATCCTTTTGCCTGCAGACCACAGCAACGTATGCTCCTCCTGCAGATACTACTGTGCCTACAACCATCTGACTTGATCCAACATTAAGGCTACCTGCTCTCAAGTCTTCTCTCTTTGACCAGCTCTCAGGCTGCTGTCTCTAGCCGCCTTCTGTTTACATGAAGCACATTGTACTTCCACATGAGCCAGGTCACCAATTCTAATCTTATGTAGCTCTTCTCTTTCTGTACTCAGGAGGTTATGGAGTCCTATGATGGCTAGATATTAAACTCGGGATGAATACATTCCCCAGTCACGAGTGAACAGGTTCATTACACTATCATAGTTAATTAAACTGTACACAACGACAACTTTTTCTGGTCCCACATCAGCGTAGACTACCACTGGAATAACACTTCAGAATCATTCAGCTCAGGGAAGTTGAATGTCCCAGGAGAACTGCCCGTTTAAGAGGGAGCGGAGTCCAGTGCCCCTGAATAGATTATCTGCTGCCCAATTGGGTTTAAGGAAAGGCACCTACACTTTATAAAGAAGAAAATAGCTGTATGTGGGTGTCAGCATATGCACGCAGAGAAATAACAAAGCACCTACAAGACCCTGAGTCAGCAGGGGGAAAACACTACTAGGGGAAAGTCCTGTGGAGAAGGCCAAATGCTCTCTTCCCTCCCTGTATCTTTTCCTACTAACTCAGGCCCCTGCAGGGGCATTCTTACTCCCTGAAGGTAACTGCCAATACTCACCTGTAGCTGTCTACCCCTTTTAAGGTGCCTTCCCCTAACTTAGGCAACAGGTGATCAGTCCAGGTGCATGGGACTCCTCTCTCTCAAAGATGCCAGTCATTCTTGACACTGACTGAAAATATCTCTCTATCTAGATAGATATATTTTGTACTGTTAGTAGATTTGGCAAAATTCATTTTTTGTAACTAATGGATATTAGTTTATTTGAAAGTATTTTTTATTTTTATTTAAATTTTCAGTTAAACAAGATCATGAGGGGTTTTTTTATTTGTATCCATTTAAATTTTCATAGTTGTGGGAAATAATAGGGGATCAGATAATTAATTAATCAGAGTAGACAGTGAAGTTAAAGCTTTAGAACCATTAAAAAGCAAATTGTCAACATTGTGTGTCAAAATACAAAGTAATTATTCATAAAAGAAACTAAGTTCTCAAGCAACATTTTCCTTACTTTACCTATAAGTAAATTGTTGAATGTGATTAATGGAAATATTTATCTGTCAGTGTGTGTGAAAATGCTGTTTACTAATAAAAGAATCTAATCCTGCCAACCCTAATTATTAGCACCCATTGAACTGTGTCCATCTGTTGCCTCTTGTCTTATTAGATTGCAAGTTGTTTGGGGCAAAGAGTGGCTTTTTTTTCCTGTTTATAGAGTGCCTTGCACAATGGGATCCTGGTCCATGAGTAAATAGTAATAAATAAATAATAATATAACTCTGAAGCAGCTACACTGTATGTAAGAGAGCAATCTGTAGAAGTGGAGGGATAAAGATGTGTTTTAAACTCACTTAAAATACATTGTGATTCACTTAATTTTCTGAAAGGATAGGGTGAAATGAAATAGTACAAGGACCTGATCCTGCAAATGGGTCTGAATACCCTCTTGAAGCCAATGGGACTTGATGTGGGCAGTGGGGTCTGATCACACACAGCGAGTTGCAGAACTGAAGTCCAGATTTGTTTAGTATTTATAGCACAGGGCTGGGCAGTAAGGACTGTTGGCTTATATTGCCAGTATCTCCTTGAACAAGTCACAACCTCTATGTCTCAGTTTATGCATCTGCAAAACAGAGGTGTAGTTAACAACAATTTTTATCTCCCACAAAGCAGTTTAAATCTTCTAAACTTTGGACGTTTGCTATTTAATTAATGCTTGGAAAGTACTTTAAAACCCCCAAATAGACAGACTTGCTGTGCTAGTTATTTTGAGACAAAGGAATCCTTTATGGGGACCCTGAAATATCTTACCTTTGTTCTAAATTATTTTAACAGCAGTATAAAAGGTGTCACAGCGTAGCCCTTCTGCTAAGGGAACCAAGGATTCGCCTCTCCCAAGCTGGGACACTTGACATGCATAGACCTACCAACAGCTGAAACCTCCACTTATGGAAGGTTCCCTTAGAGTACAAGGGCTAGGGAGCCATTAATCTTTCTCCACGCCCTACCCAGAAGCGTGAGGGACGCTTGGGAGAGGAGAGAGAGAAAGAAAGCGTTTGGGGGAAGGGCACCCATTCATCTCCCTCCGCCTTCGGAAATGCGTGTGTGTAAGGGAGGAGGGAAGAGACGGGGGCGTTGTTGCTGGAGGAGAAGTAGGTTGGCGGTTTCACCTGCGTGTTTCTTTCCCAGAAAGGGCTAGGCAGGGCCTGGTGGTGATGGCTGTTTGGGGGGGGAGCAGCTGAGTGACGGGAAGACAAGCAGCCGGAGGACGGTTAGCAACATTTGCCCCTAGCCGGGGGACAGTGTAGCCCCCACCAGGGGTTCTGCTTTCTCCTCCCCCTTGGCGGTGCCCGTCCTTCTGCGCAGGAAGGGGAGGCGGAAGAAAGGGAAGAAGCTCCAGGCAGGCCGGGGGAGGGAGGAGCAGTCCCGGGAGGAGGCGGTAGAAGCACAAGATGGCCCCTGCTGCAGAGGCAGCAGTAGCAGCCGGTCGTGGGCAGGAGGTGGCGGCGGCTAGGCAGCCTCTGCTGCTGTTGCCGGTGCTGAAGGCGGTGGGTGCTGCGGTCAGCCCCGTGTCCCAGAGCTGAGAGGAGCTACTGCTGGGAGCCCAGTCGTGCGGTGAGTGCGGGTCCTGGGCTTCGCCGCGGGGAACAATGGGGCGGAGGTGGCTTCTCTCCGGCCTGGCCCAATGGAGGTCGGGGGCTGGGCCTGCCTTACTTGGGTCTTTCAGATGACAGGGGGCTCTAGCCTGTGTTCCTGCCTCCGTCTCTAGGCCTCAGGCTTCGGCCGGTCTCCATTTCCGAATTTCTCTATCTCGGAGGAGGCCAAGGAGGCTGGTTCTGTAAAGCTGGGGGCCGGGAGGAAGAGATTTCCTCTGCCCGAGGAGGGGCGGGGGTGATAGTTCCAGGGGCTCTTGGGGTAGGGGAGTTGGGGCTGGTCTCGTGTCACTTTGGCCTGGAGACAGAGGACACTTTTTTTTGGTTGTGGGGAGAGTCCGAAGTATAAGAGAGAGTATATTCCCCTGCCCCAGTTCCAAAGGTATGTAGTCTTTTTACAGCACAGATGGGAAGTTGATTCGTGTCCTCAAAGGGGTTTAGCCCCCATCGTGGATTTGCAGAGCTGATGTGACACACATTGGCTATATTGTTTAAAATATATCTACAAATGTTTGTGTGTGTGTCTCTCTCCTGCCTTAGTCAGCCTGCTGCTGTTTTGGGTGCCTATCAAAGTTGTAGGGAACATTCAAGGTAAGTTAGCCAGTGATTTCGGTGTGTGCCTGGAAACTGAGAGTCTGGCATTTGGGAAATATAAATCTAAAAAGACTGAACTAGTTAGACATTGTTTTTGTTTCTGGTATTACTTTAGACAGAGAGTTAAAAGATGGGGCAAGGATTTCCTGCCAGGAAACAGCACTGAGTAGCTACCCTTATGTGTTTGGGGGGAGGAGGGGAAAGAAGAATGCCCAGAAATGATGTTTTGTCTTCAGAGACCATATTGAATGAGATCTGTGCTATTTTAAGAACCCACAAGTAGTGAAACTGATATTTCATTACATTTTTTCCATACACACTTTTTTCTCCTGAACAGTTGTTTTAAAACTTGTTTCATTTCAGTCAGTTATGAAAAAAATGTATAGTGATGCTTTATCTATTAGTAAGGAGCTTCCATTATTTTACTGTAGTTTTGATAAATTTTGAATGGCCAAACTATTACATTGCTAAAATGAGTTCATATTAAAACAGCTAGTTCACCCCTATCAGTAGCATTGCTACTTTTTCACCACTAACTCTTTTAGTGATATATTATCCTTTGGTCACTCACTTGTAAGATGACAATTGGACTATAAATTGTACATTTATACTGTACTACAATGATGCCTAGTATTTGTGACACATGGAAATATGCTACCTTTGCCACTAAACTTTTTGTTTTCTGTTTTTAGGGATATATAAATCTTGTTTTAAGTCCTCTGCCGATTCCTGAGCATATGGGTAACTACTTGTGTATGGTCTCATTGACTTCATTGAGACCATTAACACATGAATGAAGTTGTACACGTGCTTGTGTGCTGGCGGGCTGGGGGTCCCCATCTTTATCAGTCAGTGAAATTAGCATAGAAATTATCAATCTATAAATGCAGTGTTTCATTTCTACCATTGATGTGAAGATACACTTTCCATTAAAGTTCATAAGAGCTGCGTGCATCAAAGGGAGATGATCTTTTCCCCCACCCCCTTCCTTAAATTGTTTCAGCCTATTACTCCTGCTGTAGAAAAGGCTCCTCCAGAGCAGATGCTTTAGCAGGTTATATTGAGAGACCTTTGCACTGATGCTTCATGTGTTCTGTTTGTTTGATGGACTCTGATTTCCATTGCTGTCAGTAAAACACCTTTGATCAGTATTAAAATTCATGGGATGAGGAGGAAATTGCTTGTTCTTTGTACCAAAACCAACTTAATTTAAAACAAAATGTACTAGATTGTTGGTTTGAAGTTGGTGTGGGCTGGTAGTGACAAAGAGTCCTGTGGCACCTTAAAGACTAACTGAAATTTTTTTAGAGCATAAGCTTTCGTGGCTAATGGTGTGGGCTGGTAGTGACTGCAAGGTCTGACTTAATGTCTGTCTATCTGTCTCATGAAACTAAGGGCAGAACTACACGTAAAATGTCGCATTGGTGCAGCTGTGCTGGTGAAGTGTAGTTAATCCAGGTCCCAAAGAGACAGTAGCTATGTTGCTGAGAGAAGCTCTCTGATCATCATAGCACTGTCTGCAGTGGGGGCTAGGTCTGTATAACTCTGTCGCTCAGAGCTGTGCATTTTTCACACTCCTGAGCGATGTAGTTATATTGAGATAAGTCTGTAGTGTAGACCTGGCGTTAATGATGGCTTAAGCCCACTTCCCAAAGTGTGTCTGCATGACACAGACCAGCACCAGTTTTGCTAACTGAAAGGTTTAACAGAGTTGAATGCTGAAGACCTAAATTATTTAAAGATGGCCCTTCAAGTTTCTGCAAACTGTCCCATCAAGGTTAGTTCAAACCCACTTTGAACTCCATTTGCCTGTGACCAATCAGCTATCTGGATGGAGACCTTCTATCACAAATGCTGTCAATGTGGTACTTTTCAGTAGTGGTGAATTCAGAAAATATATACACCCAAGATTTTGAATGAGTTGCTTTATTTTCTTGTATGTCCAGATATTTGGAAAGACTCTGAAAATGGTGGCAAGGACTGAACATTTCACCGGTCTGAGACTTGCTATGTAGATGGGCTTGGTAGAATTTGATTTTTTTTTTAAAAAAAAATTAATGTTTAATATTTTTCATCATTCAGTTTTCACAGTTGCAGGACATTAAGCGGGGTTAGTGTTAGGGTAGTGCTGATAGCAGGTCTTCAGGGGGCTCCCTGCATGGCCAATGGGCCTGACACCTGGCTACAACGTTCAGGGGATGCTGTGGTCCAGACTCCATGAGGAGGAGGGCGAGCTTCCTGCCCTAGGAGAGGCCACCCTACTGATGAATGACTTGCATGGGAATGGCCCCTATACACCTGGCTGTGAATGAGCAAGCAGGGGCTGCAGGGTCACAGTGGGCTGCAGAGTGCTCTCTGCATGGCCACCAGGCTGGTGACATCAGATCCCTGCAGGTGTTAGCTGTGGGAGAAGCTGCACTTGCCAACTGTTATAGATATTTTTTGTTGATTTCTCTGTTAGGTGAAATAGATGTTTAATGATGACTAATGATTTAAATCCAGTCCTGCCAATCTGACGTATATGATACTGAACAAGTACCCCAGAGAAGCGTTGCTAGATTAACAAGCATGATAGTGCTAAGGTTTATTATCTCTCATGACTCATCATTGCAAAAAAGGTGTGCTGATTGCCTTTAGAAAACAGGAATTATTTTTTTGTTTGTTATGCATGTTGTGATTACCATATTTCTTTTTCCATGTGAATTCCACCCTGATTTTACATCTAATATCTAGAACACAAATGACTGTAAAATAATGCTTTAAATACCTTAAGTGTAAAATAGGGATAATGATACATGCTGCTTTTGTAAACCTATTTATAGCACTTTCCATCAGTAAATAGCATAAGACTTAGGTATTTATTTATTTACACTCTCAAAAAAGCTTGGAAATCCCAGCTTTCAAATGGTATTAGAATAAGAGTGAAATTAAAAAAAAAAATGAGTGCCTACAGTTAGGCTCCCAAATATATAGCCTGACTTTTAAAGACTGATAAGCACCCAGAAGTTCCCATATGTGGTTTAATCAAGCTGTCTTTTAAATCTTGACCTTTATCTCTCACCATCATCGAAATCAATTGCAAGATGATTTTAAGTAACTGCACAGTAGAAGAGGGACAAATAAGAACATAATCTGTGTAGTTTTATCCCTAGCGCCCCTCCCTCCGCCAAGACCTGCTATACTGCAGCCTGCTTGAGTTTGTGGGGCTAGTGTTCAGAACCAGAAAATTTCCCCCAATAGTTCTATTGGATCACACAAACCTATTCAAATCCTGAGGGGAGATGTGTACACTGCGGTGGAAAAACATTTAATTTTTCATTTTACAAAAAAATCTATTGACAGGTATGTGTAAAGTAACTACACCATATATTGAAACTCAGCAAGTGAACCAATGTCAACGAACAATAACCCTTCTATAAAACATTTTTTGGTCTTCCACTTTTTCAAACCACTTTCAAGAAAAGCCTGAGAAAATAGATAGGCCTTGCAAGCTTCCCCTCTCAATGGAGAGAGATGAGGAGGCAAGCAAATTGTATTTCTGGATGGAACTCCACAGAAAATTGTCTCCATATGTACAGAGCAAGTGGTGATTGGTCTTTTAACAGCTGAGATCAACTGGATACTTGAATCATCTCTTTTTGTGCTTTAACCTAAGATAAACAGGATCAGAACCATAAAGAAACTTGTATATCAAAGCCAGTACTTTGAAGTGCACCTGATAATGAACTGGAAGCTAGAATAATCAAGGGAGCACAAAGATGGGTTTCGTGTGTGAAATGGCAGTAAATAAGCAGGTAGCTGCATTCTGCACTACTTGAAGTTTGTGTGACCTTTAAGATTAGTTGTATGGAGGGCACATTGGAGATTGGGTAACTGTTGTGACATCCACAAATAGCTACTGATCATGCATAATATTTTTACTGTACAAAAATATTAATAATGTATTGAGTTGTAAGATGTATTCTTCTTTTGAGTTGATCCAGTTGTAGTTCCTGTTAGTGCCAATATGGTCATGAGCATTTCTTGAGAAATATGGTAGGGAAAACTATCTTTTGCACACAATCCCATTGTTTTAATTGGTGGCCTGTGTAGTAAAACTTGAAGTTTAAAAGGAATTAATGACTTATGTCTCTTATGCTTGTGAAATGACATAATTGAGGCAAAGTCTTAATGTCTGTAAAACTGTATGGGTAGTAATGTGGTATTACAAATGCATAGGTATTTTATTCCCCTCACCCCCCCATATTGGGAAATCAGTTACAGTGCTTCAGGAAATAATGTCCCTGTTGCAGCACAGCAGTTACTCATATATCAGCGGAGAGGAACTTGTTTGGATGTTTAAGTGACCATTCTGAATAATCATTTGTTCATTGAAGTTTCATGCTGCTGTTAGAGTGGCACTGGTTGCGTCTTCCTGTATTTGAAGTTACAGAGCAGCATGCACAAAACCCACTTCTTGGTAATTTATACTTCAAGCTGAAATTTTCCATGCTTAATATTTGACCAAAAATGATTTTTTTAAACATTCAGCTCTTTTTGAGTGAGAGAAAATGAAGTAGATGGAAAATACAAAATGAGCAGTTATTAGAGAAGATATATATATTTTTACAAGTTTTGTCTGTCCTCTTCTACATTGAAATGGAAAGCAATGCTCCGGAGAGAAGAAACATTCCTCTTTCGCCTAGCTTTACTTCCTTCCATGGAACATATGGTAGGTGTGTGTGTGGAGGTGGGTGTTTTCATAAATCTTTCTGAAAGAAAGAGAACCTGTTCTCTTTATTTATTTATTTATTTATTTATTTATTTATTTATTTTAAAGTATTAATACAACTTTCAGCCTTCAGTTGCAGGGATGGCTTGTTGATTAAAACATGTTTGAAATGTTTATTCTGGAGCCATTAATTCAAGTTTTAGGCAATGTTGACTTCCCTGCCACTTACTGTTTGGGATTTTCAGAACCAGTGCAGTTTTGTAGTGTAGACAGGATTTACTATGTTTGGTTATTTTTTTTTTTTAAAGTGATCATCAGTGAAATAGTAATTTGAGGTCAACAACGTTATCCATGTTACTGCCACATTGTTCTTAGTAGAGCTGAACCACTGTTAGCAACTGTCAGAGTTCCCATCCCAATCTGAACTCTAGGGTAGAGATGTGGGGACCCGCATGAAAGACCCTCTAAACTTATTTTATCAGCTTAGGTTAAAACTTCCCCAAGGCATAAGTTCCTCCTGTACCTGGGTGATAGGCTGCCACCACCAAGTGTAAAACAAAGAATCAGGGAAGAGGCCACTTGGAGGTCTACACTCTCTTCCTGAGAAAGGCTTGAGATAAACCCCTTACCAATCCTTACAGGTGAGCCTGATCAAAAAACCTGGATCTAAAACAATGGAAAAAATCATCAGATTCTTAAAAGTAGAAATTTTAATTAAAGAAGAGAAAAAAAATTACCTCCTATAAAATCAGGATGGAAGTACTTGTACAGAGTTACATTTTTTTTTTTAAACCCCTCAAAGGAATCCCCTTTAGATTGGTTTCAAAGTTACAAAGAAAACACAGGGATATCTCTCTCTAGCAAGAGAAATTCACAAGTGTGAAACAAATATAAGCTAACATGCCTTGCCTGGCTATTACTTACTATTTTTGTTATATTTAGAGATTGATGTAGAATTAGGTAGAGGGAAGAGATGGCTGTTTGATTCCTCTGAAATCCCAGAGCAAACCGTTCACAAAACAAAGGCACAGAGAACAAAACCTTCCCTCCCCCAGATTTGAAAGTATCTTCTGTTGCCATTGGTCCTTTTGGTCAGTTTCTAACCAGGTTATATTAGCTTCTTAACTCCTTACAGGTAAGAAGGAATTCTGGACTTTTTTTTATGGTTATGACAGTATCACTGAAACTTACTCTGGTGTGAACAGTGCCTGAGAGTCCCAGAGCTGCTTCTGGACTTGTAGATCCCATGCAAGAATTCAGCACTACTTCCAGCCTTCCATGATGGCTAGTATCCCATCTTATTTAAACTTTTCTGTATATAAGGTGGGGCCAGGATTCAAATCTAGATCTAGCCTAAAATGAACTTAAAAAAACCCCTGAAAGTCTTAATAAGTGGACTTTCAGACAGTGAACATGAAGTGCTATCTGAGATTGAAGAGTTAGAAGTTCAGCCACTTCGTACTTAGGAAGTCATGGATATGCACCATCTGGACCTTGCTGAACTTCTTCTAGCAAAAACATGCAATCTCATTAAAAACATCTACTATATAGGAGCATTAGAGGGTAACAAATGTTGTACCTAGGGGTGATCCAGGGAATAAAAAACAGTAAAACTTACTTCAGTACCTAATAAATTGGTTACAATGATCATTAGAACAATAAAACCTCCTGGAAGATCATCATGATTTCTGCAATGGAAAGTTGTCTCACTGAACTCTTAGGAAGCTTTGAAAGTGTTGTCAAAGTAGTGGATACAGCAGAACTGGTTGTCATAATTTGTTTAGATTTTCAAAAAGGCTTTTGGGTGCTGTGGAAACTAAGTTTAGTTAGCATTCAGAGAGAGATTAGATGCTTTGGAATAGTATTAGAGGGATAGTCGTGTTAGTCTGTATCCACAAAAACGAGAAGTTCAGTGGCACCTTTAAAGCCTAACAGATTTATTTGGGCATAAGCTTTTATGGGTAAAAAACCTGCTTCTTCGGGTGTAACTGAAGTGTTTTTTTTACTCATGAAAGCTTTTGCCCAAATAAATCTGTTAGTCTTTAACATTGGAATAATTCCTTTTGAAGAAAGTAAAGGGTGGAGGAAGAGAGGGAAGACAGAAATTCATTAAATGTTAATGGGAAAATATAATTGTCAAACATTCACATGCAAGTGTTGCATCCATATTGGCTATTGTACTCATCTAGAATTGTACCAGCTCTTAGGTGTTCATAGTGTTTCTTTACACTTACTAGCATGATGTGAGGAGACAACTTTTCCAACCTGTTTTAAAACACAGCCCACATAAAGTGCGATCAAAGCTGTACTCTTCATGGGGTTTGGTTTTGTCATCATAGTGTTAATGAAGTTCTCCCCAGGCCTTCCCTCCATGTTTAGCTGATCCTAAAGATGGTCACAGGACTGCTTCATCTATCTACTAAATCCTCTCTTCTGCAGATCCAATCGAGAGCGCTACTCCTGTCTAATTTATATCCGTGGTGGAGTTTAGTGAACTTCATTGGTACTAGTGAATCTGCTGTAGCCTTGGTCTCTCCCAGCAGAATCAACAATAACTGTAATTGGGGTGGATTCACAATAACTGTATTACACATGCTAATACAAAAAGATTGACAGTTACATGTTCCTGCTGGACCCCTGGAAGGAGAACAGCTTGTTCATGCAACAGGATTTTTTTTCATCCCGGGCGTGTGCAACATTGCATTGTTGTTGGATGGTGTTGTACTTTCCACTCAGCTATCAGGTACTGGCTACTGCCAGAATGTGATGTACTACTGGTCTGATATATTTTGGCAGATCCTGCAATATTTGCTTTTAAGATGTGTTGAACAATATTTTAGTTTATGAAGTGGTTATCTCGATGTGTGGTGGTTCATTCTGCAGGCTGCCATTTGCAAGAGTGTTGGGGGCATATTTTAGGATGCAGAAAGGGTATTTTGAGATTAGAAGCATCAACAGAGGTACTGTGTGTACTCACATAAGAGTTCTACAAGACCAGGCAATTCCTGTGCAGCTGGAGACTACCTCTTGTTAGGATTTTGCATGCAGAGTACATTGTCTGGAGAAATTCATCACAATAGTTTGAAAATTGTGGATGACCATGAGTCATCTGAACCATTTCCAATCACCAGTAGGGTCAAGCAGGACTGTGTGTTGGCACCAGTTCTGTTCGGTATGATGTTCTCTGCCATTCTTACAGATGCCTTATGTGACTGTCACAACAAGATTTGCCATCGGATATCGGATGGTAGTCTCTTCAATTTGAGGAGACCACGGGTGACTACAAAGGTACAGGAAGTGACTGTCCATGATCTTCAGTTTGATGATTGTTTCCTGAATTTCAAATCTGAGTCTGACATGTAGCAGAGTATGAACTATTTTTCTTCAGCTTGTGACAACTTCAGTCTCTCAACATCAAGAAGACAGAAGTGATGTATCAGGCTGCACCAGGAAAGTATGACATAGAACCTAGTATCACAGTGAATGGCCAAATCCTTCAGGCAGTGGACAGGTTCACCTACCTTGGAAATACGCTGTCACAATCACAGTGATGATGAAATCAGTGCCATAATTGCAAAAGCAAGTGGCCTTTGGCAGGTTACGTGCAGATGTGTGGGAGCATAGAGGCATTAGTCAACAAACAGAACTGAAGGACTACAAAGCCATCGTGTTGCCACCTCTGATGTATCCATGTAAAACCTGGAAGATGTACAGATGCCATGCTATGGAACTGAATCACTTCCCTATGTGCTGTCTGAGGAAACTGATCAGGATAAGATGGCAAGACAAGGCTCCAGATACTTAGGTTCTCATATGACCAGACATTCCAAGCATCCATAATCTGATATCATATATGAAGTGGACAGGCCATGTCAACAGAATGTCAGATGATCGACTACCAAAGATGATATTTTACAATGAGCTAAGGAAGGTGAGCACACTCAGAGGCTCAAAGAAATGTTTCAAAGACGCCCTCAAGTTATTCCTGAGGTGTTTCAACATTTGATTGACTTTTGCGAAGATCTCACACATGATTGTTCTACCTGGTGAAGCCTCTCGTCCATACTGGAGCTATAGGCTATGAGCAGAGAACTGCTGAGGCACAACAGAAATGCCAGCAGTATAAGGACATGTCGACACTTTCGCTTATGTTGGCAAAACTTACGTTGCTCGTGGGGTGAAAAAACACCCCCCCACAACTCCACCCACCCACTCAAGCAGGGCTGAATTAACACAGGAGGTTTAGGGGCTGCATCGCTGGGCTAAGGGCGGGTTCTGGTGCAGCAGGGCTCAGGCAGGCTACTGGAAGCAGCCAGCTGCTGGCACGTCTCTATGGCATCTGGCGAGGGGGAGGCGGCTCCGTGTGCTGCCTCTGCCCCCAGCACCGTCCCCACAGCTCCCATTGGCTGAGAACTGACCAATGGTAGCTGCAGGGGCAGTGCTTGCACACATGGGCAGCACACGGCGACACACTGTTCCCCCTCCCCCCAAGGGTGTGCAGAGATGTGCCAGCAGCCGGCCGCTTGTGGAAGCAGTGTGTGGCCACAGTGTGCAGACAGGCAGCCTGACTAAGCTCTGCTGCACCGCCGTCTGTGATAAGCGCCTTCCAGCTGGAGCCTATACCTCACAACACCTCCTTCCCCCCAGATCCTGCCCATCCTGGAACCCCCTCCTGCACCCAAACTCCCTCCCAGAAAGAAACTAATATAACAGCTGTTCTAAGGTAAGAAGTAGGCTATTTTGAATTAACTTTATTCTAAATGTCTTAAGACTGAAATAACCACAGAACAACTTTGTTTAATCAAGTTTAGTATAATTTTAATGGCCTCGATGCCGTTATTTTGATGGTTCTTGTTTAAATTAAGAGAAGACTTGTATACAGAGGCCCCACAAAATCTAATCGCCCTGGGCGCACAGGAAAATTAATCTGGCCATGCCCCTGAGGGATGTAAATTTTGCCAGCGTAAATGCTTGTTTCCGCTGCTCTCCTGCTGACATAACTACTGCTGCTTGTTTAAACGGGTTTTTCTTTGGGAGAGAGCTCTCTTGTCATTGGCATAGAACAGCTATATGAGTGATCTTTCAGCTTGCTGGTGTAGACATGGCCTAAATCTCACAACAGCAGCATGTCCATTGTTAATCAAATAACACATAGTGGCATCTCTTGTTCAGTGTGCTGCAGACAGTTCAAAGCTCAAACTGGCCTGATCAGCCACTCACATGTTCACAAAAACCAAACCAACTGCTGATGCCATGGTCATCTTCGAACTTGAGGGATAAGCAACACATGTTATATGAACTTCCACTGTCCTTTATGGTCACAAAAATCAGTGCATCATCTCTACTCAGGGACAGGTAGTACCTGGGAGTGCTGCAGAGGAAGCATTGCTGTTCTAGAAGGCGAAAATTGCTTAAAGATGGCAGAGTAAGAGTTGCATGGGGGTTTATCTTAATGCTGTATTTCTTGGGGTGTGTCTCCAGTATGAAATTAGGTCGATTTTTTTGGAAGAGATTTTATACAGTTGATTGTCTGTCAAGTCAGGAGTGTGTTCACAGTACCATGGCTAGCATTGACTCTCTGAGTGGTGCACTGTGGGTAGCTATCCAACAGTTGCCGCAGTCTCTGCTGCCTATTGGAATTCTACATTAAGCTCCCGATACCTGATGAGGCAAAAACGTTGTTGCGGGTGATTTTGGGTTCGTCTTCAGTCACCCCTCCCTCCATGAAAGCAATGGCAGACAAGCATTTTGCGCCTTTTTTTCCTGGGTTACCTGTTCAGACACCATACCACGGCAAGCATGGAGCCCACTCAGCTCACCGTCACCGCTGCTCTTGTGAGCAGGATTACTGGGGGTGCTGCTGTGATCCAAGTAGCCAACGCAATCATTGACGTTCTGTTATCAAGGGTAGTGACTCTGGGAAATGTGTGGGCCATTTTAGATGCATCATATTCCTGTCCTTTGTTGCTGGTGAAGAAGTCTTGCAGCCGTACATTCCAGTCCAGTGGGCGCTGTAACACCCCAGAGCACTTCTGTGGTTGACACGTGTAACAGCTGCAGGGCTCTTGCTCTTTTGCCTTGGCTGAGGTACCTTTCCCTACCAGGACCTCCAAGCATTCAACTGCAGCAGCTGGCATTGCTACACAGCAGCAGCTCTTGGGTGCCTTCACAGCAGACAGTGCAGTAGCACGGCTAGCTGTCCTCATCCATGGTGTATGGCTCCACCACTTCCGCTGCACCTCTGCAGCAGACAGTGCAGTAGGACTGGTAGCTGTCCTCGTCGGACATGTAGCTTGGCCGGGGGTTCTGGGAATGTCTTCTCTGCTCAGCTCCTAACAACCTCCAGGACATGGTGTACGACTCCACCACTTCCGCTGCAATTCTGCTCTCCTACGAGCTGGAGATTTCTGCCTCAGGCTGCTCTCTCAGTTGACAGCATTGCACAGTCGCGCCTACCCCTTGCTCCCATGGCTCATGAAGTCTGGACAGTAGTAAGGAGCATTTCAACTATAGGCTGAGCAAATGCAGAATGGTGGTAGAATGTGCCTTTGGATGTTTAAAAGCTCTCAGGCGCTGTTCGTTACACCTCCGTGCAACCAACATTCCCTTTGTTACTGATGCTTGCTGTGTGCTCCATAATATCTGTGAGAGTAAGGGAGAGATGTTTATGGTGGGGTGGGAGGTTGAGGCAAATCGCCTGGTGGCTGATTTTGATCAGCCAGACGTTAGGGCAATTAGAAGAGCACAGCAAGGCACGCTGCGCATGAGAGAAGCTTTGAAAGCCAGTTTCATGACTGGCCAGGCTACGGTGTGATACTTGTGTGTGTTTCTCCTTGATGCAAACCTGCCCCCTTTGTTGATTTTAATTCACTGTAAGCCAACCACCCTTCCACCCTTTGAAATAAAGTAACTCTTGTTTTGAAACCATGCATTCTTTATTAATTAAAAAAAAAAGAGAGATAATGGACAAGGAAGCCTGGGTGTGGTGGGGGAGGAGGGAAGGACAAGGCCACATTGCTTATTGTAGCTGCACTGCAAATCAGAGCTGTTTGAATGTCAGCCTTCTGTTGCTTGGGCCATCCTCTGAAGTGGAGTGGCTGGGTGCCCAGAGCCTTCCCCCAGACCAGTATTGATGTTGACTAAATAATAATTTGAACAGAAGTAGCATAGTGCCTTTCCCCTTCCCCAATAATAACAAGTAATACAAGGTATATGTAAAGGAAGAAAAGAGTTAAAGAATTTTCCAACTTAAAGGCTAAATTCTGGATACCCTTATAAAACTTAAGTAGAAGTGCTTGCTCAGGAGAAAACGTAGATGTTGAATAGGAAATGGAATTCTCTTTCCATTGCCTTAGGTGGGGGTAAAGTGTATCGTAGTTGGCGAAGAGATGCATTTAAAACTGATTTATTTTGTTGTAAAAATTACTTCTCTCATTTGCAAAGTGTTACTTCTTGTTAAGGGATTGCATGTGATGTTCTCTGTGCTGTTTATAGCAAGAAGGAATGTCTCCTTTCTAAAAAAAACCTAGGGATTGTTCCAGGACTCCACAAAATCATATAAAGCAAATACTGTTGCTTTGGTAAATTGATATTTAGAAACCCCGGAGTTCTTATTTTGTAAATAGGCACAGGATCAATATTTCGATACTCAGGGCTTGGCTATGCTGGGGCTTTATAGTGCTCTAACTTGCTGGCTCAGGGGTGTGAAAGATCACCCCCCTGAGCCCAGCAAGTCTAGCACTTTAAAGCGCTCAGTGTGGACAGGCTCTGAGCGTTGGGAGCAAATCCCCTTGTGGAGGTGGATTACCAGGAGCGGGTCTCCCAGCACTCACACATGGCCACATGCGCACTTCAAAGTGCTGCCACGGGAGTGTTCCCACGGCAGGGCTTTGATATTTCAAGTGTAGCCAGGCCCTCATCCTGGAGAACAGCAGTTGGTCTCTGAATCCTTGATTAAGAGGCCTACTCTTCTACAAAGTGATATGTTCTATGAGCTGAATGCACCACTGCAGAAGTGTTAACGGGCCCCTTTACTTTGAAGGGTCTCTTAAAATAGGTGCTAACTACTTATACTAAATAATTTGCTCCACCTTGCCTTTAGCTGCTATCTTCAGAATACCTTTCCCTGACCTGAAGAAGCGCTCTAAGGGTACGACTACACTTGAAACTTCAAAGCATTGCCACCGGAATGCTCCCGCAGCAGTGCTTTGAAGTGCGAGTGTGGTCCTGTGGGAGCACTGAGGGAGAGGTAATCCACCTCCGCGAGGGAATTAGCTCCCAATGCTCGGAGCCTGTCCACACTAGCGTTTTAAAGTGCTCAGACTTGCTGCACTCAAGGGGGTGATTTTTCACACACACCCCGCCCAAGCCAGCAAGTTAGAGCACTATAAAATGTATGTGTAGATGAGCCCGGAGTGGCTCAAAAGCTTTTCTCTCTCACCAATAAAAGATATTACCTCTCACCCACTTTGGGATCTCTACATTTTTTGAGTGCAGTTTTGTGTGTTTAACTTATTTGTTGTTTTTTTCTAGAATAACTTCAGGGTCTGTTTTGCAAGCCAATACTTGTGATTGTGTTTAAACTTTTTTATGGAAAGTGCAGATGTTTACAGATAGTGTCAAGTTGACAAATTGTCTTGTAACTGTTCCCAGAATTGTGGTTTTAGTTGTACACATGAAATGTATGGTATATTTACAAATACTGGCTCGTTAGAATCAAAGGGATTGACATATCTGTCTAGTAAAGTTTATTAAGCAGTATCTGGTACTGGCCACTTCTGAAAATTGTAAGCATAAAACTCCCCCGATTTCAGTAATCCTCTAGCACGGGAAGTTTTTGACACTAGAAGCTGGCTAGCTTTATATAATGTGTTTTACTCTAAATTTGTCAGCATCAGAAATTGTTGAGTGAGTCTCTCAAATTTTTCTTAGCTTAAATGATTAAACTCTCACCATCTCTCCCTCCTTTTTCCAGTGCCTTAATTGACACTTCTGTAGATGGTTTTTGTTTGGTTTTTTTTTTGTTCCTTTTTGTTTCTTGCAACAGGCACTATTTCTAATGGGATAACTTTTCTGATTTCATTGATCTCCACCTCTGTTGTAGTGGTCCCCAAACTGTGGGGAACACCCTCTAGTGGTGCCGAGGATTGTCCAGGGGAGTGCAGTGGGCCTGGGCCAGCCCCTTGAGAGGTGGGGAGGGAGAGTCACCCAGCCTCACTCATCCACCAGTTGCACTCTGGCCCCAGTGCCACCTGCCCAGACACTAAATGTCTGGCTAAGTGCAGTGACAGTCTCCGGCACTGGGGGTTGGGAAGAGCAGCAGATGCTTCTGCTGCTGAAGTCTGGAGGAGCACTCAGAGATGGTACTAGCCGCTTGCTGCTGCTCCTCCACCCTGCCCCACTCAACACCCTACCCTGGCTCCTCGGTGGCATGGACTGGGTAAGGAGCGGGCGTGATTGAAAAGGTTTGTGGACCATTACTCTGTTGCTCTATTCCTGTTCCTCTTTCTTATCTCTTCTTTCTCCTGCTGTTTGCCAATCTCTTCCTACCTGATGCTCCCTCTGCTACTTTCTGCTAGGTTTAGCCAATAATAGATTCTAATATCTAGTGCAGGCAACAGAGATGGCATATTGCCTATTAATTGCATCACAGTGACAGTTTAAAATTACTTCAGATTACTTTTTTTCCAATAATAGAGCTGAAATACATTGTCGAAGACCAATATGGTTTTATGAGTGACTGTGGGACACTGCCCTCTGGGTGTTGTGGCCTCTTGAGTGTCATAGCTTCCTCTCTGGAGTGGGTGAGAAGTTAGTGAGGATTGTTCATGGCATACTCCCTGGTTGCTGCTTTGGCCATACCTGTTAACCTGAAAGGTGAAAGACAAAATTAGACTAGGTTGAACTGGCTTTACAGAATGGATTGCAGGGTTAAACCAGAGGCGACTACTCTGGCTGCCCTTCCCATGTCTAGCTCATTCTCCTATTTTAATAGCATAAAGTTGCCTGCTGCAGAACTAATTAAAAGAAAGCAACTAGTGCAGCAAAAAGCATATGATACATCTATGCTGGTAGAGTTACAGCTCTGGCAGTTACAGCGCTGCTCAGAGTGCTGAAGGGAAACTGCTGTTTGTGTGTTCACACTGTCAGCTGCCTGCGCTATAGCGTGTTCACACTTGTGGCACTTGCAACAGTATTTGGAGTGGTGTGCTCTGGGCACCTGTCGTATAGAGCACCTCTTTCTCTTCTGCTACAAAGACTTGTGGGAAGGCAGAGGGGGTTGCGAGGCGTCCTGGATCCTGTCCCAATGACCCGTGATGCATTGCTTCACATCCCACAAATGCCTGTGCTTCTGTCCACGTTTGGTGCCATCTTTGAATGACTTGTGTACTGGGCACCTACTGGGCACCTACTTGTGTACTTGTACACACCTACTTGTGTACTGGGCACCTACTGGGCACTCTTCGAGCTGCAGAAATGGATCCCGAACTGTTGACCAGTGTGCTGCTCGCTCTAATAATGTCAGAGTGGCAGTGGAGTTATTCCTTAAACTACAAAGGCAAGAGGAGTTGACACTGATCTTGCCACACGTAGTAGCAATGACACAAGATTGCTTGTGCCATTCACGGAAGTGCTGAAGACAGTGGTGTGCTGTTTTTGGGCTCAAGAAACAAGCACTGCGTGGCGGGATCACATTGTCATGCACGTCTGGGATGACAAGCAGTGGCTGCAGAACTTTTAGATGAGGAAAGCCACTTTTATGGGACTGTGTGATGAGCTCGCCCCAGCTCTGCAGTACAAGGACACAAGAATAAGAGGTGACCTGTTGTTGAAGTGTGTGGCGATTGGAGTGTGAAAACTGGCTACTCCAAACTGCTACTGATTGTTCGCTAATCAGTTCGGAGTGGAAAAATTGACGGTTGGACTCATGTTGATGGAGGTGTGCAGGGCCATTAATTGCATCCTACTCTGAAAGACCTTGACTCTGGGCAACATGCATGACATTGTGGATGGTTTTGCACAAATGAGCTTCCCTAACTGCGGAGGGGGCGATAGATGGCACGCACATTCCAATTCTGTCACCAGACCATCTAGCCACTGAGTGCATTAATTTGAAGGGGTCTTTCTCAGTGGTTCTCCAGATGCCTGTGGATCTCCGTGCACATTTCACACACTAACATAGGCTGGTCCGGAAAGGTGCATGGTGCACGCATCTTTTGGAACACTGGCCTCTTCAGGAAGCTGCAAGCCAGGACTTGAAGATCACCATAGGTGAAGTCAAAATGCCCATTGTGATCCTGGGAGACCTTGCCTACCCCTTAATGCTGTGGCTTATGAAGCCATACGCAGGGAAGATTGACAGCAGCAAGGAGCGGTTCAACAACAGCATTGGAACGGCGGTTTGCCCATCCTGCGCCTTGTGGTAGGTGTTCCACAGCTCCTTCACTTTGACTCTGCACTTCAGTGTGTTCCGGTCATGGCCCCTTTCTGTGATGCATCGTGAAATATGTCTGTAGGTATCATAATTCACACAGCTGGAGTGCAGCTGGGACTCCTTCCCAAATGCTGATGAGTCCAGCAGCTCGACATTGCTCCAAGCGAGGGGTCGCCTGGTGCATGGAGCGGGCATGGCCACCTGGAAAGATGCGCTAAGACCATTGCATGGATCACTGAGAGAACAGGAAGAGGACTTTGATTTCCAAAGGAATTTACAGGATGCGGATGACAATTGGTCACCTGAGGCCAGGGCAATAAAAGTCAAACCGATGACCAGAGAGGTGAGAACAGGCATTGTGGGACACTTTCCGGAGGCTAATTGTTGCGCTGTAATGGCCATGGTGTCTGTACTGGCACCGCAGGGCTGTAGTCCCAGCGCAGACAGCTGTACGTGTGTCATTGGGGTGGGATTTTAAGGTGCTACAACTGCACAATTCCTGCACACTAAGTGGCTTGACAGTTTGTACACCTCAAGAGTTAAAGCGCAGAAAGTTGCTTTACTGTGCAGAAACTTGCCACTGTAGACCGAGCCTCAGAGAGGAGGCTTTCTTGTCAGTAGAAAACTTTAATGTTGACCTTGCGTGCTAAACACTCAAGCTTTAGGGATTGGAATTTGGGCAACATGTCTTCAGAACGGGGTTATAGACTGTAAAATAAGTGTATTTTTGTAAAATAAATATATATATATATTTAAAAAACTTCATCAGTGTAGTGTAAATTTGAACCAGCCAGTTGAAGCTTATAAGACTATTTTATGATCAATCTACTGTGCATTAATTTCTACCTCACTGCATCTTGTTGACACCATCTTGTAGTTCTCACCATCTCCACTGTACAACAAAATTCATTAGGAGTATGGCCACCAAACTTGGCTAGATGCAAAAAGGTTAACATGAAAAACTTAGAGCAGATGTCATCTGTAATATGATTTGTTTTATGTCTTAAACATTCCATGTAATGGAAATCTCGTGGACAAGATAGGAGTTTAACTTTGTTTTGTTTGCACTCATATAATACTACTTAGCTGAGGGAGGGTACTAAGGCATTATTATCCCAACTCTTTTTTTTTTTTTAAAGTCATTTTATTGTATAAGAGGCCATATTGACAACTCCTGTCCACAGATGTAGCATCACTTCTGGCTTTCACACATCATTCATCCAGTGACTCAAATTTTGTTTGAGAGCCCTCGTGTAGACATGACAAACATATTTATTTTTCTTTTCCCACTGAGTTGTTGCCTTTTTTTCCTGAAACTCCCATTAAAGGCATCAATTTTGACAGCATATTTCTACTAGAAACTGAAGGGAGGTGAGCTATTTGGTTCATATATAGGTTGTTGAACAGCCTTCTGCTCTCTAATGGCATAGTGTGAATGTGAACCATTGAGCAAGAGCTGAAAGGGTTCATAGTCCCCCAGGAATCTTTCAGAAGCATCCAGATTTCTGAATTTTCTTTTAAATAGGGTGAGGTTTCTTGATGTAGTGGTAAATAGTATCCCAGGACCTGAAAGTCACGACTCCTAAGTGATTTTTTTTCCTCTCTGATATATTGTGTGACTGTGGGCAAGGAACATAGCCTCTTTCACCTCAATTTCTCCTTTAGTAAATTGGTGATACTTGCCCATGTTTTGTAAATAGGTTTGAGAGCAGGGATGAAAGGAGCTGGTCAGATACCAAGTATTAATGTACTTCCAAAAGTGATAAGATTGTGGGTTAAGCTGTAATGCTGCTGGGAGATTAATTCAGCGCCTTAAGGCACAGTAGTTCCAATTGTTATGGCATCCTGCTAGATTAGTGTTTACATGAAACACTGGTTACTCTTGGATACTGTGTTCAATTTTTAGCTTACTCAAAGCAAGCATATTAGCTTTTAGAGAGTAATGCACTTCATATTTCCAGTATGAGTTTAGTGACCAGGATTTCCCTTCCAGCCTCTTCTTTAAGGTCTGAGAATGGTAAAGTACTAACTGGTTAAGCATTCCCCGGTCGGGCTGGATAGTGATCCAGCAACCTTGTGACTGTGATGCAAAGTAAATTCCATAATGTACTCTTAATTTATAAAAACCTATTTATTGTGGACAAACTGTCCTCCTTTTTCAGTAAGGTAGCTCTTTGTGAAGTAAAGTTTTATTTTCATGGGAAATTTCATAATGTCATTTACATGCTGCTCTTGCTCCTCATTTTAACTGTTGTAAAAGAAAATAACTAAAAGTAGGATTGTTTGAATTACACAAGCATTGTGCACAAGTCAGTCTTTGAAAGCAATTTTTTGTAAACTTTAGATTTTATTTTTGATACACCTGACACAAACCACTGATCAATATGGTTCACATTAAGGATTGCAAATCTTTGCCATGTGTTTACAATATGAATTTGCTGCTTCCTTGACTTTTCAAACTTTAACAAGTTTTTACGCAATTAAGGCAAGTACTGATTTGCAACCCAGTTCTTCTGGTCACTCCTCTTGCATTGGAATATTTCAGGGCTGGTTTACACTGGGAATTTACTTTGGCATAATTGCATCTCGGGGTGTGAGAAATCCACATCCTTGAGAGATGTAGCTATGCTGACCTTGACCCTGGTATAGACCATGGTAGATCAACAGAAGAAGTTTTCTGTTGACCTAGCTATTGCCTCTCAGGGAGTGGATTACCTACACAGGTGGGTGAACCCTTCCTATTGACATAGTAGTATCTACTACACTAAAGTGCTACAGTAGTGTTGCTGCAGCAGTTCAAGTGTAAACGTACCTTCAGTGTAATATTCACAACCAAACTAAATGTAGAGGTGGAATGGGAATCTGTGTGTTTCTGAAGAGGATTGATAGGATTGCAACCACTTTTGTATGTAGATAGTTAAATGGTGTCATGGACTAGTTTAGACTAGCATAATTTAATCTGTATGTTCAGCTGGAATTCAAGTGTGGTAAAATGTTTCAGGACGCAGACAGAAAAGATTTAATAGGAATGGGTGCTGTTGGTGAGATGTAAACAAATACTTGAGGAGGTATAATAGTGTTGCGGATTCATGAGCAAGGGGGTGTGATAGCTATCTTATCTCAAGAATGATGTTCTGGGTTTCTCAGAAACTTCTTTCATGCAGAATCTGAAGAGTTCTGATTCCATTGTTTCTTCCTGTGAGCAGTGGGTAAAGTCTTTATAAAAAATGCTGTTGCTCTCTGGGAGGGCAAAAATGTTGCATGGTTTATCTAACCACTCAGGTGGCGATCACAGAATCCTAGAAATGTAACACTGGAAGGGACCTTGTTAGGTCAACTAGTCCAGTCCTCTTCAGTGAGGCAGGACTAACTATTATCTAGACCATCCCTACCATAATGATAGAGGGAGTCTCTGATTCATCAGAAGGAGAGGGTCGCCAGCAAGCCTCTTGAGTGCATCTGACAGATTTTGAAACTACATTGCATGAATCACTATATTATTTAAAAGTAGGAGTATAGTCATAGTCATGCTGGTGTGACATGCTGACACATGAGCGCTCAATTCTTCATGAAAATTGGCAGTTAGCCTGTTTATAGTACAGCATTCCACAAAATGTTGTTCAAAAAGTTTGCTACTAACCTGTCTCCTACATAGACAAATTTCATCTTGGCTGAACTTTACAGGCTTCAGTGGAGTTACACTGAGGATGAAATAGATTCACATTTTGAAAAGGTCCCTCTTCAGACAGATTGCTTTGTTCAGTTTCTCCTTCTGTCACTGCTTTTGCTGTGACAGCAGTGAATAGCTGAATATAGGAGTGTGTGAAGGGACACTGATATTGGCTGGTCTGTGTGGAATGGTGGCTTGAGTATCTAGATTCCCCTCTTACGCCGTTGTCTGTCTAAGCTGCTGTTTAAAATGAAGATTTGAGCAATGCAAGACAGATGGGGAATTTAGCTGCTGTATTCATGCATATACTAACTCCGAAAGAGTTATTAATAACCTACTCAGTCTGCAGTGATCGAAATGCATTTGCAGTTAGAGAGAGACACACACACACCCCTTCCACTTCATTTTCAAAATTTCCATCTTTTAAAATTTGAGGGCTCACTAGTTAATATTTTGTGTAGATCAGTTATGGAGCAATAGTACAATATTATACTGTTCAGCTTCTGAAATGGATGCCATACTCTCATTCATTTCTTCATATAAATGCCCATAACACACAAGCCCACATCAAAAAGCTTTACAGAGATTTTTAAAGGCAAAAATGGAATTTAAATGCCCAAATCCTAACTCCCACTGGATCCTTTGAAGACTACAACTTAAAAATTTATACAAAATTGTATGATCGACTAAAATACCTCAGTCAGCCCTACCTCTCTCAAAATCCACCTGGAAGTTTAAAAACTGAGGAAGTTAGTGATTCATGCCTCCTCAGATCCTCATGCCCTCAACCTTCCCAGAAATCAGATGGGCTTTGCACCATGCCCTTAAAATCTGTGTGCCCTTAAAATCACTGGACTAATCTGGTTCAGATGGAGAGGGAGTTCAGTTGTTGAGGAGTTCTCTTGGAGAATGCCCGCCAGCAGCCACTTCTCTGGTCTTGTGTACACCATTTATTTTTTTGCTCTTGTGTAGCTAACACTAACAGATTCCTAACGTAGGTGTTCAGCACAGATGTGGTTTTCCTCTATTTCAAATCAGGATAATTTACCCTGGTGTAAATTACTTTTGGGACACAGATTGTGGTTTGGGGGTTTCCTAATGGCACCAACATCAGAGGAAACACAATCAAAAAATCAAGCAGAAAAGAATGTGCTTTTATTCTCTCAAGATAGTGATCTTTTCTCACAGATGGGTATAGCTTTGCCTGAGGCCATGTCTACACTTGCGATAATTGCAGAGTTTTGCACTGTAAGTTTCACAAGTGAAAGAAAAGGGCTGGTTTGTGTACTCACTTCCTTGGGCATCAGTGTGTGTTTAGAGTGGAAGCAGCACTTCCATCGCTGATGAGAGGAGCAGTGCTCTAGGGTAGCTATCCCACATTTCAGCTCTCTCCATTTTGATGATGCGTCTTGTGGGAAGGGCAGGAGTGATCATGGGGCATCCTGGATCCTGCACAGCTTCCTCTCCCCAAACACTGATCAGATCCAGTAGTTCAGCATTGCCCCAAGCAGGGGATTGTTTGTTCCAAGGAGCAGCCATTGTCACTTGGCCATATAATAAGTGAGCACTTGCCAAGAAAACAGGAAGGGGAGTTTCAAAGTTCCCTGGGGCTTTACAAGGGGAAGGATGAATGTCTGTTTACCTGGCAGCAGAGCTGCTGACCAGAGTAGTCACCTAGGGGACTGTGATATCCTCAGGAGGCTAAAAGCTCTGTAAACAGGAAGAATGCGTCTTCACTTGCAGTTCACCACTAAAACATCACTAGTAAGAGCTGTATGCTTCTCATGAAGGTGGTTTTCTTTTTGTGGTGAAACTTCTGAGTTTCACCACAAAAAGTCATTGATAAGTGTAGATGCTCCCATGATTTTTGTGCAAAAAAGGGACTTTTTCTGCTTTAAATGGCAAGTGTAGACATGCCCTTACAAGGTTTCAGCAGCATGCCCCTGAGTGACAAAAGTTTTGCCGACATAAGTACTAGGGTAAAGATGGCCATGATCTGAGCAACTTCTCCCACAAGGTACTTAGTGATTTTCCTCACAATGGGAGAAACTTAAATTGGCAAATGAGGGAGCTGCTGAGTAATATTTTTCAGATCTAGTAGTGAAAACAAAACCTCTTAGGAAAAAACTAATAGCTATGGTATAAACCTTTAAAAAAATAAATAAAAGGGAGAAAACCAAGCCCTTGATGCAGTCTGACTCCTTAATTCACAATGAATCTGAATCATTAAGCCAAATTTTTATTATAAATTAAAAATCAAAATCCCGGGGTTTAAAAAGAGATGTTTTAATTCTGCATGCTCTGTAGGTCGTAGCCACAACACAGTTCTGCCATACAACAAAAGAATTCTCTGGTTTTTTTTATTAGGCCTTTTTTACACTGCCACTTACAGTGCTGAAACGTCCTTCGCTCAGGGGTGTGAAAAACCACCCCCCAGAGCAACACAAGTTTCAGTGCTGTAAAGTGGCAGTGTAGCTAGTTCTATAGTGCTGGGAGCCATTCCCCTTGTGGAGGTTGTTTTTATTACAGCACTGAGAGAGCTCTCTCCCAGAGCTGGATCTGTGACTACACAGCCAAGTTAAAGCGCTCTGTAGACATATCCTTAATATTTTCCAGTCTTCACTTTCAGAAATAAGGTCTAGGCTGTTGTGAAATAAGGTTATATTGACTTAAATATACCTTACCATCTGCTTAAAAAATGTTGAGATCACCACAGCATGGCTTGCAGAATCCTGCATTTTTTATTAATAAATCTTTGGTGCACACAGTGTGAAATCCACGTAACTCATCTGAGTTCATTGCTTCCCCCTTCCCCACTTTATGGCAGTGAATTCTCAGTTCCAATTTTCTTTTGGCAAAACTTGTATTGGTTTACACCAAAAGTTGTTGTGGTAAGCATTAAGGGGAGTTTATTATTTAGCTAAGAACTAGAAAACAGTAACCTCCTAAAGCTAATCCACTTCCTTTGTGTTGAGAGAACAGTATAAACCTGTTGAGAGAACATTTTTCCCAAACCACAAAAATCTGTCAAATAATTTAAGAATGCTGCTCAAAATATTTAATTTAATGTGGCCAGTGTATTTTTAATAGATTATGCTGACCTGTTCTATTAGGCTTCAAATTACAGACCCTGAAACAACCCAGACAAACAACGTATATCTTAAAACTTCTGCTGAGTGTCCTTCAGTCCCTCTTTTCATTCTTTTAAATCTAATTAAAAGGCTTGCATTTGGAAACAGGTAACTTCTGTCTTACTCCAAAGTACAAGTCTCAGTCTACTGTTTGAATCTGACAGATCATCTTGTACCTATGCTAAACTGGTGCTTTTCCTTTAGAACAGTTAGTAATCTCATTTTGTTTTTCATTTAAAAAAGTCTGAGGCAGCAGTCTGTCTTTTGTGGTTAGGTACTAAAATGCCTGTTGTCAGGTATCAATAGGTGGGTGAGTGGAAACCCTGAAACGAAAGCCTTTTGTTTCCATTTATGAAAACCACATAAACAGTTATATGTAATGTTTTATAAACTCCTGTGAGAGAAAGGAAGGAGATAGATAAAAAACAAAAATTGAAGGGTAAATGAGACTAATGTCAAAGTGGCACTCCTTTCTAAATATATATTTTTGTAAGGTTAAATGAAAAATCTCACTCTGAATTAGTGTCCTGCCTCAAGGTTAGTTCTGGTCTCTGGATGTGTGCTCTCTAGCATTGCTACAAATTAAATCACCAGGTGCCAGTAGTATTTTAAGCTAATGAAGCTCAAGTACACATAGTCAGAAGTGCCTGAATTAACCTGCTTTTCAGCAAGTGTTTTGTGATCTCTCCCTCCCACTGGATGACTAAAGAATTAAGCCCTTCTATATGGCAGTGTAACACTGCTTAAGCATGACTAGCAAGTTTACCCACACTACTCACTGTTCCAATTTTACTGCAAATCCGTTTTAAAGGGCATGGGGACATCCTTGAGTACAGTGCTGGCTAACTTATATACCTTTATGCTACAATTACAGCATAGTCAGAAGAGCTGATTACGGCATTGTTTTAGCCATCCATGTTGATGGCACTGTAACTGTGTACCCTGACTGTGCAAAAGCCTTGGACATGTGCAAAGCTTTAATCCAGTCCTCGGATACAGTTACTTGTACTAGAAGTCCAAAGACTCCCTGGGCTCTGAGTACCTGCGCTGGGGTTAAAGGCAAAGAGGACACTAGCTTCCACAAGGTGGTGGTGATCTTTTGTAACTGTTCCTGTGGGGAAAGAGCCTTGTAGCTCATGTACACAAAAGAATGAAAATGCTGAAGGGGAAGCCAGCTGCAGTTGGTAGGCAGGGAACATGTGCAGTGTGTGAGCACCTGTCTTGTAGGAGGAGGTGCTGTCCTGAGAGTGTGGGGGATAGAGGCACATTGATCTGATTGAAATACACCCAACCATCCAACGCCCACTTTGAAAAGAACTTCCCACCCAAATAGCTTGTCCCACAGGGCTGCAAACCTTCCACCTTCAGCAGACAGCAGCCAAAACAGAATGCCAAACCACTTCACTCAAACAACAAAACACGCCACCTCCCTATCCTTATTCCACCCCCTTCCCCAAATCCCTGCCTCTTCCCCTGAGTGTGCCATGTCCATCCCCCACCCCTCCGAGTGTGCAAATAGCTGTTTGGCAGTGGGAAATGCTGGCATGTAGGCAGAGGAGCAGGGACACAGACTCGTGGGGGGCAGGTGGAGGAGGGGAGCTTGGCTTCCAGTGGGTGAAAACAGTTGTCACTGGGACAGTTCGGTGCTTCAGTGTAGACAGAGTTATACGATTCATTACCTACTGGAAATCCTATTACATGGTTAGTGAAGGATGAGGGTATGAGGTCAGTAGCCTAGAGATAGTAAACTAATTTAAAAAGTGGATTTTAGTCAACACAGCTCACAAGCATGAGGGGTTACTTACCCAGTATTGTATAGGATTATACTGTGTATATCAGGGGTCTCAAACTTGCGGCCCGCAGGCCATCTGTGACCCGTGGGCCTCCAGCAGTTTTGAGGCCAGGTCTCTCTCTTTTTGGCCTGAGGGCCACATTTGGGTATGGAAATTGTATGGCGGGCAATGAATGCTCACAAAATTGGGGTTGGAGTGCAGGAGGGGGTGAGGATTCTGGCTGGGGGCGCAGGCTCTGGGGTGGGGCCAGAAATGAGGAGTTAGGGTGTGGGAGGAGGCTCCAGGATAGGGTCGAGGGGTTCAGAGGGTGGGAGGCAGATCAGAGGCAGGCGGTTGAGGTGCAGGAGGGGCTTAAGTGCAGGCTCTATGCAGCACTTACCTCAGTCAGCTCCCAGAGGTGGAGATATGGCTAGGCAGCTGTGTGTGCTGTGCTGCCCTGCCCTGCCCCGCCCCAAGTGCTGCCTCTGTAGCTCCCATTGGCTACAGTTCTCAGCCAATGGGAGCTCTGGGGGTGGTGCTTGGGGCCTGGGCAGTGCCTGAAGTCCTCTGGATACCTCTAAGTGTAGGAGCCAGAGTGGGACATGCCACTGCTTCTGGGAGCTGCATGGAGGAGCCCCAGATCCAGCTTCCCAGCTGGAGCACGGGAGTGGGGCAAGCTCCAGACTGCAATCCCCAGCAGAAACTCGAGGGCCAAATTAAATTGGCTGGTAGACCAGATGTGGCCCACGGGTTATAGTTTACTCACCCCTGCTCTACACTTCCTTCCTTTTTTTTTTTTTAGGAATTGCATGAGCTCTAGAGACATTCTAGTTATCAAGTACTTTTAAAAATAAGTTGTTCTAAATCAGCGGTTCTCAAAGTGGGGGTTGTGAACCCTCAGGGGTCGCCAACCGCCTCCCAAGGGGTCGTGAGCCCCTGGCGCCGCTGAAAAGCCGCCGAATTGATTGCTTCCGGATTTGGCGGTTTTTCGGCAGACATGCCAAGCTATTTCGGGAGCACTCAGCATGTCTGCCGAAAGTAGTCGCCAAATGCGAACCTAATCAGTTTGGCGGCTTTTTGGCGGACGTACAAGGGTCCGCCACGCCGAAGAAGAAAGTGAAAAAGGGTTGCAGTTCTCAGTAGTTTGAGAACTGCTGCTCTAAATCAATAAATCCATCCACTGTATCAGGAGTTCAGCTGCAACATAGTCTAAGAAAGAAATGATCAACTTACCGTTGCTTCTCCAAAAAGCAGCAGTTATTTTCAGTGTAGATTTTAGTGGCACAAATGTGTGCTTTTTTTAACCCTGTAATTAAAAAAAAAAAAAAAAGTGTGGGGGGGATTAATAAAAAAAAGAAAATAACTGAAGATGTTTGTTACTTTATAGTTGCAAGTTTCCACTTGGAAACTAAATAAGGGCTACCTATAGGTAATCTTCAAGAGTCTAGATAAACAACTTGCATATCCATATAAAGTGGTTTCTTATGAATTTTTTCAGGGAAAGCCTGATCTTTGTTGTTGTTCTACGTGTGGTTCGATTTTGAATCTTTAAACTTTGTGCAAAACACTTTGTTAATACTAAACCCTTTTATTTATCTATTTGGGTCCTTCGTTGTATGCTAACTCCTGCTCCTGTTGCAAAAACTCCCATGAACTTTGTGCTGAATAAATTGGCGAATGTTAACCATCAGTTCAATATGTAGGAATAGCAGCCCACTGAGATAATGTAACAGTTAATACTGCATTTTTACAAGCTCCATGTAGTTTCACAATCCACTGTGTTAAAATCAGGTAATTTTCTCCTTTTGAATATAAATGTACTATGTATTTTTTTAAAAAAGAGGAGAGCACTTTAATAGTGTATGCACTACACTGTTACTATTGAAGTAATTTCCTTTTGAAGATATGCTCTGTATGTATAACTCACTTCAAAGAAGACTAAAAGGGATTCAATTTTCAGATTGCATGCATTGCTAACAGGTCTCATCTATGAAGCTTGTACATAAAGATTTGGATTTTGTTTGCAGATTTCACATTTATAGAATACTGTGTACAAATACTTCACTACACAATTATACTCCAGATGTTTTGTTTTCAAACCAGCAGATTGAACATTTTCATGTTGCCAGACAGCGGATGGACTGAATTTTTAAATTTGTTGAACTTGAAGGTGACAATCCAGGTTTAAATATACTGCTGATAGTAGATTTTATGCAAGTATTCACCTCTAGGGGCAAATTCTGTCATTGTTAGTAAAGCAAAACTCACAGGGGCTTTCTGCTCAAGTGAGGAGTCTAGACTTTAGCCCTTGTGTAAATTGCTCCCTTATCGTTAATGAAAAATAAACAGTTGGGTTAAACTATACTGATGGGTTTGGGCCCTTTGGGGTGTCACCTGGTGTGCTGGGATGCCACTGAGTCATCCCATTTTGCTAGCCTTTGTCCCTTTTACCTGGCCTTGCTGGGTGAGGCTCACAAGCGTCTTCCAGCCAAGCGCACAGACAGGGCCACACCCAGTTGTACAGAGATCCACTCTGGAAAGATTCAACTTAAGGGCTTGCCCCAACGCTCTGGTGCCTGCTCCTTTTAAGGGGTACAAGCCCAAAGGTTTTATGAAATTTGCCCGCTCCCTCAGTGTAGGGGGAGATATGCACAACTCCCCCCCGCATTAGAAATTACATAAACTGGGTTATATTAGAAACAAAAAATGCCATATTACCTAAAGGTGAATTTTAAGTGAATATAAGGGGAAAGAGAGAGAACAAAGCCGATTACTGACCAAATAAAGCAAAGTACACAAGCGAAGTTCAATATACTTAAGAAACAAGTTACAAAAATGTATTTTTTTTTATTTTTTTTTTACCCTCAATGTTGTTTTAGGCAGGTTGCAAAGTTTATGTGGTTCAGAATTCCAGTTATATTCCTTTTCAGACTGACAAAGTCTCAGTCTGGACTTTCTCCCTGCCTTCCCTTCAGGTGGTTTTAGCAGTCTGTCTGTCTTGGGCAGACAGGTCATGGAGAGGAGGAGTCCCATTTGCCTTCCTCCCGACCCTTAAATAGGATTTATGTAAGGTGGGAATCCTTTGTTTCCCAAACTTGACCTCCCCTCCCTTCCCTTCCAGTGGAAAGTTACAAGAAGTCCGACGTAATGTTTACTATCAGGTGACAAGATCACCTGACTGTGGAGTATCACATCATCCATGAGTCAGTAGCAGTGTGGAGCTCAACAGGACTGCCAAGCCTTTTCAGTCCATTGTCCTCACTGATGGGTCATCAGCCATATCTGGGCTTTTCCGTTGCTGTACCTGAAATATTAGCAGTGGGCATCATCAAAGTGACATAGATGAAATACAAATACATTGTCAATATTCCTAACCTCAGGTGCAGAAGTGATACAGGCATACAAACTGGATAATCACATTCAGTAAATTATAACCTTTCCAATGGAATCTTATGAGACCCATCGTGCAAAATTACATCTCAGTTATGTCATATTCATATCATAAGCATATTTTATAAAGAATATGGAGTGACAATCACGGACTATATAATATGTGATGATGATTTATATCTAGATATTTTGTTTCTACTGGTGGCACGCATCACCACAATATTGGTGCACATAACAAAATTCATCCCGCACATGGATGGAAAAAAAAATTAGAGGGAAGTTGAACAGCCCCTGAGTCTCATGAGCGTGAGTCTCTTGTTATGGATCAGTTGCAAGTTTTAAATTGCAGTGTAGATGTTTCCGTAGAGTCCACATTTTAGTGTCAGACTGGGAATTGGAAGATTTGGGTTCCTGACTGATAAGTTGTGTGTTTAATGTTGGGTAAGTCACACAATCCCTCTGTGTGTTTCCACGTGTACAAGAAGGAAAAAAATACCCTTTGTGACGTTCTTTTTGGGATCCTTGTTTGAAAGTTGGCAGTGTAGCTTATAAAACTTTTTTCATACTGTAAATGCTGCTTAACTTTTTGAAGGACAAACCACATACAAGTGAAAGCATTAACTGTGGAATTACCTGATTTGATTTAAAACCATTGTCCTAGTATATGCGATTTTGGAGGGATTTGTTAGCTTAGGAAAAGTTTGTTAGTAGCATTACAGGTACCTATGAAGACCCAGGCAGAGTAAAAGGGAATACATTTTGAATGGTCTTGTGTGTGTGGTTGGAGAAGCAGAGTTTAAAGGCCAGTGAAGATATTTCTAAAACAGATGGGGGCAAACTATGGCCCGCGGGCCACATCCGAGCTCCTGCCAGGAAGCAGAGTCAGAACAGGCTTGCGGAGGAGCCAGCCCAACTCTTTGGCAGCATGGTGAGCAGGGCAGAGGCTAGCCCCTCCCTGCCTTCCTCCCAGTTCCCCCCAGCATCTGGGCAGCATGGCTGCAGCTCCGGCTGGGTGGCACGGCTCCAGGGAGCATGGTTGGAGGGTGGGGAGGGGCGAGCAGGGAGAGTTGGGCGGGGGGGGGCAAGGCACAGTGGAGGTTGCAGGGGATGGTCGAGGGGCCTGGGCCCTGCTGCCAGGGAAGTAGAAGAGCAAGCCAGGGTTGCCCACTGCCCCCGGCGTGCTTGGCCCCTGTCCCCTGCAGCAAAGCCCAGACAGGGAGCGAGATCTGCCTGACTGCCAGAGAGAGCAGCCAAACAAGCAGGGGCAATCCACAGGAAAAGGACTGTGACCCTCTTTCCCCCACTCCACAGGTAATGTGGGGCAAGGAGAACAGGGAGAGTTGAATAGAGGGCCTCAGGGTGGAGAACAAGGAATATTGGATAGGCAGGGGTGGGCAAGAGCTCCTTCTAACCAGTCCCCGAGCTCTGGCTGGTGAGGCTGCTCTGGCCCTCCCCCGTCACGTGAACAGCGCTCTGAGGGGCGGGGCTGCAGGCCAGACATGCTGTTCTGGGCACCGGTGTGGTAAGAGGGCTGGGGGAATGGATATGGGGCATAGGGTCTTGGCAGGTGATCAGGGGATGGGGAACGGGGGCATTGAATAAGGTGTAGGAGTCCCAGCGGGCTTGCCAGAGGGCAGGGGTGTGGCTAGGGGTTGGGGCAGCCAGGGAGCAGGGGGGTTGAGTAGGGGATGGGGTCCTGACTCCTGCGGAGTGATTGGGAGCAGGGAGATCTTCTGGAATGGATAGTCAGGGAACAAGGAGCAGGGGGCTTAGAGTGGGATCTTGGGGGAGAGGCTGTGGGGGGGGGGGGTCTCCAGAGGGGGAGATCAGGGAACAAGGAGCGGCGGGGAGCTTGGATGGGTCTGAGTTGGGTGGGAAGTGGGTGGGGGGTTGGCTAGGGGGCAGCCCTGGCTGTTTGGGGAGTCACAGCCTTCCCTACCTGGCCCTCCACACAATTGTGAACCACAATGTGGCCCTCGGACCAAAAAGTTTGCCCATCACTGGGATAGGGGCAGGGGACCCGGGGGTGGTCAGGAACTGGGGAGCAGGAAGGATTGGGTAAGGAATGGGCCTCCTGGGGGGATGGTCAAAGGGCAGAGACCAGGGTTGTTTGGATAGGATATGGGAGTCCTGGGGGGCAGTCAGGGGTGGGGAGCTGGCCACACCTTGTTTGGAGAGGCATAGCCTCCCCCATCCTTCCCTACCTGGCCCTCCATACAATTTTTATATCTGATATGCCCTTAGGGCCAAAAAGTTTGCTCACCCCATTCTAAAACGTTATTACTTCATATGCAGGAAGATGTCGCTACTTGGTGGTTTACAACTGGATGATCTCTTAATATGGAAAGCTCATCTTTCATATGATGTACAGGAAAATTCATGTTCATAGTTTGTAATACTTCTGCAGTACATTTCAGGACTTTATCCAAAAACTCATTTGCTACAGCATTATCTAAAATATATGAATAAAAAGATTCAGTGTGTCTTCTGTTAGAGGTATGTTTGCCTTAGGATTAATGAGAAGAGGTAAAGTGACCATCTGAGAAATCCGTGGCTTACAGTGGAAGACAAGCATCTCACCCACATTTCTCCATTCTTTATCAGAAAAACAAAGTTCTGAATCAAAATCCAACTCGTAGCAAATCCTGTTCATTGGTGCATTGTTCTGAATTTACTTAATTACTGATGCTGGTGGAATGTTAACGTGACAAGTCTCTTAATAAGGAACATTTTTTTCCCCACAGGCTGACATTCATTCAGATTATTTTTATTTGTATTACCATAGTGCCTACGAGACTTAGTCAAGGATCAGAACCCCATCTTGCTGAGTGCAGTAGAAACACAGAACAGAAAGATGGTGCCTTATCCAGAGAGCTTATTGTCTAAGCATAAAACAAATAGATGACTGTAGTGAGACTGCGAAGTACAAGGGAACAGTGAGAAATATTGGTTTGTGCAATAGTTGTCAGTACACCAGTGGCTTGACCATCATCACCTTTTTTTTTTTTTTTTTTTTTTTTTTTAATAGGGATCCATGGCAAAGGAGAGTTTTAAGGAGAGCATCACTGATCTACAGGATCAGTGGTGAGCAATGGTTTTAAACTATCCCTTGGAGAGTCCAGGGGAAAGATTCAAAGAGAGGAGTGACATGGTTAAAGCAGTGGGCTAGCAAAATGATCTTAGCAATAGCACTTTGAATGAATGACTGGTACAAGATTGCATTTGCTAATCTTAGAGAGAAGGATATTCCAGCAATTGAGATGTGGGGTGATAAGTCTATACAAGAGTGTTAGCTGCCTGAATGGATAGAGAAGGCTGTAACTTGGGGCTCTACATTTACAGCGCTGCAGTGCTTAGTGAAGACACTACCTACGCCAGTAGGAGAGCTTCTCCCATCCGTGTAGCTACTCTGCCTCCCTGGGAAGTGGTAGTTACGTTGATGGGAGAAGCCTTCCCATTGACATAATGTCCTGTATACCAGGAGTTAGGTAGTTATAACTGTGGGCTTGTGTACACTGGCAGTTTACAGCGCTGCAACTATCTCACTCAGGGGTGCGAACAAACACACCTGCTCAGCACAGCAAGTTTCAGTGTTGTAGAGCACCAGTGTAAATAGTGCACCAGCACTTGGAGCTATGCCTCTCATGGAGGTGGGCTTTTTTTTTTTTTTTTTTTTTGAGTGCTGGAGAGCTCTCTCCCAGCACTCTACTGTGACTGCACAAGCCACATTAAAGCGATGCCATGGCAGCACTTCAGCATTGCAAGTGTAGACTAGCCCTATGTCTGAGTGACATCATTATATTGATGTAAGTTTGTAGTGTAGTCCAAGGCTTAGAGATATTATACAGAAAGAATCTGCATGGTGTAGACATAGGTTCGATGTAAAGAGTGGTCCAATTTGAAGATAGCACTCAAGTTACAGGCAGAATGATTTTGTCCACAGTGATAAAGAAGGTGGGTGGGAGAAGTTGAGGGTATGGGAGGAAGTAGCTCTGTTTTAGCCATGTTGAGCTGAGAGCTAGACATCCACAAAGAGATGTCAGTGAGAGAGGCACAGATTTTAATTTGGCGAGAAGGGAGACAGTACTGGTGTAGAAATGTACATCTGAGAGTCATCAGCATAAAGATTGTAGCTTAATACGTTTTGTAAATGAGGTTATCAAAAGTTAAGGTGTAGAGGGAAAAGAGGGAGCTCTGTGAAACTCCTAGAGAAAGTTGTAGGGACCACGAGGCAGATCCTCTTAGGGAATAATTAGAGATTGTAGCATGACCTTATTTGTTTACAAATGTAGCTGTTTATTTTTTAAAAAAAGGCAATTTTTTGATGTTGATATTTTCAGTCTAACTCCTGATATGAGTATAAATAATGAGAATTGAGGGGCAGGGTAAGACTGCAATATTTCACACTCCTATATAGGCCTCTTGAATTTGATGTACTGATTGTGTAAGAAACAGGTCAAGGTTATTTTCTTGTTGACTGGTTCTAGCAATTCGTTAGCAAAATGTTTATTAGAAAAACATTTTACCATAGATTTCAAGTGCTCTAGATTTAAAAAAATGGAATGTGGCTGTTTCTGGGTTGTCTGTCCTGTTTTCTGGAGAGAGGCTGAAAAGATGGAGTTGGTGAAAGGCACCATGCTCCATCATGATCTAGCTCAGGCATTGCTTTGAGAAAAGCCACTAGAGGATGGTAAGTTAGGTTATAGGCCCAAGAGTAACAACATGTAAATCTTGTGCTTTTGAGTACAAAGAAGTTGCCAATTAATTCTGGGGTTCTCTGCAATTCCACAGATTGGTAACTGATCTCTTTAAGAAGAAAGAATAGGATTAAAATACACAATTCTTTAAAAATTTGTTTTATGTTTGTATGGGGGCTATGCTAATCTTCTGTTTGTCCCATCTGAAGAATATATGCTGCCAAAGCAAGCATTAAGACAAGTTGCAGTGCCTGGAGCCAGACACACTGTCGTGCAGCCCCACCTCTCAGAGCGCTGTTCGCGTAGCACGCTGAGGCTGGGTGGGGGGACGGTAGGGGAGGGGGAAGGAGCTAGCTTCCCCAGCCAGGAGCTTGAGGGTGGGCGGACAGAATTAGTCCACAGGCTGGATGTGGCCCGCAGGCCGTAGTTTGCCCACCCCTGCCTTAAGAGGTATTGGCTGAAGGTTTTGCCAGTTTTCACAGACATCTTCATTCAGCGGCTGTCTCTTTCTCTATCCTGTTGTGGTCTTGTAATGAGGAGATTATGATAGTTGTTGTGATAGCTGTGGTATCTCTGTGATTTCATAAACAGGATTATGACTTCACTGCCGGATGAGGCTGATGGGGGAACTCACTGAAAAATATAAATTTTAAAAATAAACGGAATTCAAGAAGGTACTGGCATATTAAGTTGTGTAAATAGGACTCTCTTTTTGCAGTTGTTGCAATGTGAAACATGATGAAGGTATTACTGTGAAAACGCGATATCTTTAAGGATTTCTTAAATTCAAATCTTAATTGGTTGCTGTGCCAGTGTTTGTCAGAAATGGATGATTAGATTCTAGTTCCAAACTAGTGATGATAATTGAGTTCTGCAGGAAAGGGGGCTCTTAATATCCATCTTTTTTGTTTGTTTTATTTCTCCTTTAATATTAAATAGTATGATTTTTATAGAGAATAAAGTGCAGGCTCTAGAAGTTTGGGGTCTGGTAATAATAAATACAATATTTATTAGTAATAGTTTACACACTGTGCTTTTTATCCATAGGTCCAAAGCAGTTTTGAAAGGGTAAGAATCTCATTATCCCTATTTTACAGCTACTTTTTTTAACTTACTTTTTAAATTGTGAACCCGCTGAAGGAAGTTAGAAGTTGAAGACATGCAAATGTGACGAGCTTGTCTGTCTCTCCATAATTGCCAGCATTTCCAGTGTAATCAAATAGCAAATTACACTGGCTGAACTCTAAAAATCTTCCCTATCATGGTTTAGCTGCACGCAGCCAAGGGCAGACCTTACCAGTGATAAGTCTGCACATGCACACAAACAACTTTATTTGAGCAAATTATTACTACCTTACTGGGATTGAGGAGAGAGTCCTTTAAAAAAAAAAAAAAAAAATCCTGGTGGCTCCCAGGTATTTACTGATTATGGAAACCATATAAGTATCTAGCTGAATAAGTATTAAATTGTTGAGGTGTCAGCATTTCATTTTCAGACCTGCATTTTCCCCTGTTGGAATTCAAATTTGATTATTTGCATGCTTAGACAACAGCTCTTCAAACCCCAGTATCTACTTTTGGGGAGGACAGATGTTTTATTTACTGTGACTTCTGCTTGGAAAGGTTAATTGATGGAGTTCTTTTGACTATTGACCCATAGATCTAATATCTTTTCTCTGTAAAGGTGACTTCTTTTGTTGTTCTTCAGCTACTTGGCTCCTCCCCACTCTCTTTCCCAACTTCAGCCCTAGTGCATAACTGCTAGCTAGAGGCCCATATACCTAAATTGTAGTTACTTGGTAAGAAAATGTGTGCACAACAAGGTCTGCTGCTTCAGAGGTGTATGACCCTCTAGTTGCAGTGAAGGGATGTAGTTCTGGACATCCCCTTATCTTTTCCCTAACCTCTCCTAAGCCTTGTGCACTTAAGCTGGTGATGTAGAATTTTTTTCAGGCTGATGACCTGAAAGTCTGATCTCTGATTTATTAAGCATTGCCCCTTTCTTTTAAATAAATTGTAGAGAGACAGTGTCTCTACCATAAAATGTGAAGCTGTTATGGCCTGCTAAATTAACTCTTGTATACTTTATTGAAAATTTACTGACTATTGGCTTTTAAAAATGTACAGTTCTTGTTTTATATCCTATGAAGAGAGCTGTAGCTATTCTATATTAAAATGTACACGACTTTCATATATATGTATGTATACACACCACAATAGATGTATAAAGAATGTAAATGTTCATTTTTTTAACCTTGATGTCAAGGAATAGTGTTGTGACTGAAGCTCTGGTCTCTCAAGTTGGGAGGGAGAACTGAGTTCTGGTCCCAGCTCTTACCCAAGATCTTTCCAGTTAGTCATTTTAACCCGTCTAAGCCTCCGGCTTCCCCACTTGCGAAAATAAATTGATTCTTGCCTCTCAGGATGTTGTGAAACTTAATTCATTAATGTCAGGAAGGAGGTCTGAGATCCTCTGATAGGAGGTGAGATGGCGGTGTAAGGCTTTTTTTAATGTAGTTAGAAACTAGGAAGCTTCAAGTGAAGGCTAATGTCTTGTCCTTAACAGATCCTTGTTTTTGCTTTTTTTTTTTTGCTTTTTTTCTTTTATTTTTATTTAAAAAAAAAAAAAAAGTTTGGCTACCAAACAAGTCGTATGTGTCGGAGGGTATCTTTCTGATGTTCCCATTCGTGCTAATGGGAGTTGGTCTGTAGAGGAGAGAGAGACTTTCTTTGTATACTGCAGCCTTGGTATGTAATTGAATGGAAAGAAACTTCAGCCCTAACTTTGATTGGGTTGTGTGAGTTGGAGTTAGCATTCAGGTTTTGTACATGGTTTTATGGTTTCTTTTGTAGCTTAAAAATGAAACATAAGTGTGCATAAACAACTCCACATTGAATGAGATTTTATCTAATACTCTGCAAACTGTATTTCATGTGACTTACTATGTAGTATCCTTTTTAAGGGTTGGGGAGAATATTTTTTTAGGCATAAACTACCTGGGTTTTGCTGCTTTTTCAGGACTTGCTTTTGTTTCAGGACTCTGCCATCTTTTAGGTGGATGGTTGTTTGGGGGTGTGTGTGTATATAAAGAATGAGGAAGTGAAGCACTGAACTTGCAGTCATTTGACTAACACTGTGTATGACTAGTCCAGAGAGCTTTTCCCTCCCTTTCATTGTTCTTAAAATACAGTAACATCCCAAGCATATTTGTGATGGTTATGGAGTTCCACAAGTGAAGGTAAGAATCTCTTCTCTTGAAAGGCATCTCCTCTTCGTACTCTTCTCCCACCTCTCCCGCTTCCAAAAATTGTTTGATCAGAAGTACACTTTCATTTTCAGATGCTATTCTGCAGAGCTGGGTGTGGAAACATTGTGTAACATAATTTTCCCTTTTCGTTAATGCTGCAGTTGGCTGCTCTGTGTGTTCTTAAAGAAAAAGCTGCAGTTTTTAACTGTATCTAAATAGCCATTTTCTTCTGGCTGGTAAAGGAGTCAGGTAAAATAGATATAATTTCACTTTACCTTTTAAAAGAAATGTAAAGTTTTTATAAGATATATATTTTTAAAAAATAATCATGAGGAAAAGTGAAAGACAGTATTGCAATGTATTCATAATGCATTTTGCTAGATAGACAAAACTCAAAACAGTTTTGTTAACAGGTAACTTTATTTTAATGTAAAGTGCTGGTGAAAAGTGAGTCATTGACAGTTTTGGAGAATGAATTCCTCTCACCTTGAGTCCTACATGACAGTGGCAGTGCAAACTCCCCCATATTGTTCTCCTACTGGGTTTCAGCCTTGTCCAAAGAAGTGGTTTATTCTGTAAATTCCTTAAACCCTTGTTCTCTGTGTGCTTGCAAGGTTTTCAGATATGGTGTCTGTCTCTCTCTGATGTCAACTCTTGCCCATTGGGAACTGGCCTGAGAAAGCAATTCATTTTGCCTGGGCCTCCAACTTGTGTTTATTTGTATTGATCCTGAGTGTAGGAGGAATATAATAATTGATTTAATCCAGAGGATCTGTTCCACCAACTATGGGCAAGGTGCAGCAGAATTCATGGATCGTCCATCAGATAGATTTATCAGAAGTTCCCACAACATGAGATGAATAAGGGCAACAGGAAATATACTTGAAAAATTATTCTTCTAGTGGATAGAAAATATAGTTTGACTACTTTACCATCTTCCCTTTCCTATGCTACTGTTGAGGAATTGCAATTTTCAAAGTTAATGCCATGTTCTTAACTACTTGCGTAGCCAGGGGGTGTGTCTCCCTGTAAACAGTTGGAATGGTAATTAGGATTTTTGTGGGGTACAGAGTTGGAGTTTGAACTGGCAATGAATAAGAGTATCTCTCTCTAAGGTTGATTTGCAGGATCTCAGTTGAGCTTGGGGATTGAGCCTTATAGATGGAACCCCTGTATTTTGCAAATGTGATGTAACCCTTTTAAAAAAGTATAAAATGAAACACTGTTTAGGTTTGCCTCAGCCACCCCTCCATCATGAGGGGAATGACTGGTTAAATTTGAGGGAGTGGCGTTGTGACTTGGCATACGGGGTCTCAGTGCCCTTTGGGTTTGGCTGGCGGCTACTTCGTCATGATGGGGAGCAGCAGAGCCAGACTTGAGTGTTGCTGCAACTTTGTGCACCAGGTTGCAATGCCCAGGGCGAGGAACCAGGCTGAGTCTCATCAGACAGGAGCTACAGCTGTCAGGTGAGTGTGGGGTTGGCTTGCTCTCAAGCCTCCTCGCCAGGCTGAGGCAAGACCAATCCTCCCTCCCCCTTCAGCATAATGCCCCCTTCCACCCCAACCACGCACAGCTATTAAAAAAATAATGAATTCAATGAGCTCAGTTTCTAGATCTCCAGTCTCGCCTCATTCCTATTGTTGAAGGGGGAATCAAGCCATGAATTGTTGAGGCATTCCAGGGCCTCTAGCATCTGCTTATGTTTAAGGCAGGCCCTGAGTTATGATGAATAAATAGGTGGCAAAATTTGTTGGTGACATGATTGTTTTTGTTAGTAAAGACTAGGAAGAACTGTGATAAACTCTAGTAAAAAGTGGTAATTGGCAATAAGAAAGCTGGTGAACTTCATGACAGACAGGAGCAAATTGCTGTGTACCAGAAGGAATAATTTGAAACAATTCATATCCAATTGGCTTATGAATCTGTTGTAACCTCTTGTTGGGGGGAAAAGAGCCAAAACATCTTAGATGTTCCGCTAAAATCAAGTCTGCTCAGTGACCAAAACTAAATAATTGAGATATTAGGTTGTACTAAGGATTAGACAGAAGTATTACACTATTTATAGCTGTACTGTGTACACTGTACAGGCAGTCTCACACCCAGAATACTTCATTTAGCTTTTATTTGCTTTATTTTAAGAGTCCTAGCAAAAATGAAAAAGATTCAGGAGAGCAAAAAAATTATTGTAGAGACCGTGGAGAATTCTCTCTAAAAGATCAAGATGATGATGATGATGATGAAGACTGAGGAAGATTATTTAGCTTGGAAAGGAAAAGATTCTGAAGATGTTGGGCATAAAGATTAAACTCTGTGTAGCTGCAGATCATGAAAAAATGATCAGTAATATCTGGAGGCACAGCCGGGGAGCCCAGGGGGGTTGCTGTAAACTCCCTTTAACTTTCACTAAAACACGGAGTTAGTGATCTAAGTATAGAATAATGTGGTTTGAGTGGAGGTACTGAATGAAAGTCTCTCTTCATTCTGGGCTGCTGTCTTCCTTTTGTTTTGAGTGCAGTATCCCTAAGTAAATGTAGTTGTGGGGGGTCAAAGGAATCTCCTGTGCTTCCATCCGCCCACTTCCTCCTCTTATGAGGATTATACTTGTAAAATTGCATTGAAAAGTAGAACTTTTTAAACTCTGGTGTAGAACCATGAAACTGACCAGAATTTCCTTCTATTCTGAGTTGGTTCTGCTTTTTCTGATGCTGTACAGCAAGAGCTCTGGGCCAGAACATTAGCACAAGTATGATTCTAGTCAGGAGCCAGAGATGCGAAAAAGAGAGATGGTGTGATGTGAGTCAGCGAAGAAGGGACAGAGACACAAGGATGGGACCATGCTCATCAATAAAGTGATATTGCATCTGAGTTCATGAGCAAGTTTGGGGCCTGGTGGGGAAGAGGACAGTAAAGCTCACTGATGTAACTTGCTAGGAATCACCTTGCGCCAGATGAAAGACCAACCACCAGTAGATTGCCAAGTGAACAACTTCTAGCTCTTCTCAGCTGCTAAGAGGATCACCAATGTATGGCCTTTCAGGTAGAGCAAAGTGAGTATTCCAGGAAATCACATGATGATAAGAATAACTCTTTGCAGCCCTCGCTACCTTTCTCTGGAACTTGAATTTGTCTGAAATCCATTTTGTAGTTTCTGATATGCAATGCTTGAAGTCCTTATCTCCTGCTATCACTATTCTGATTACTTGTGGTAAAGAAGGGAGAGATCAAAATAGAGCTTGAAGAGAAATTGGCAGAAATAAGATGTTGAGGATGTGGGTGAAGAGAATGCATAAAATCCACGTAGTCGGAGAACTGAGAAAGAAGGGACTATACTGATTTTTAGTAGGAAGTTTGTACAGTAACTCCTCACTTAACGTTTTAGTTCCTGAAAAATGTGACTTTAAGTGAATTCAATTTCCTCATAAGTAGTAATGTAAATAGAAGGGGTTAGGTTCCAGGGAAATTTTTTCACCAGACAAAAGACGTATATAAACACTATATGTTTTAAATAAACAATTTTAATGCTGTACACAACAATGATGATTCTGAAGCTTGGTTGAGGTGGTGAAATCAGAGGGTGGGATATTTCCCAGGGAATGCCTTACTGCTAAATGATGAACTAGCACTTGTCTGAGGACTCAGGGATTAAGATGTTGTTAATGTAGCCTCACACTCTTATAAGGCAGCAGGAATGGAGGGAGGGGAGACAGCATGGCAGAGAGAGACACACACTGTGTGTGTGTGTGTGTGTGTGGCGCATTTCCCCTTTAAGTACGCTGATCCCACTCTTAAGTACACTGCCTTTTTAAGTAGATCAGCATGTTGAGACAGCAGCTGCTACCAGCAGCCTCCCTCCATTCTGAGCCCTGTCATGTTCCCTCCCTGCTCTGTGAAAATAAGGTACATTTTGGGAGTAAGGGAGAGGGACACCCTCACATTAGCCCCCTCTTTTCCAGCGCCGGTGGAAGGATATTTTGCCCCCTAGGCGAAATTTCCACCTGGTGCTCCCCACTACCTGCGGAGCCCCCCAGTGGCAGCACCCTGCCCCCTCCTCCGTCCAGGGAGCTCCCCCTACGGCAGCTCCCTGTCCTAGATCACCTTGGCTCCACTTCCTCTCCTGAGCATTCTGATGCCACTCCACTTCTCCCGCCTCCCAGACCTGTGGCACCAATGAGCTGTTTGGTGTGGCAAGCCTGTGAGGGGAGGAGAATTAGAGCGGGGTGGCGTGCTCAGGGAAGGAGGCGGAGCGCAGGTGAGCTGGGGCAGGGAGCGGTTCCCCTGCGTGCCCCCTCCCCCCTAGCCCCATTACTTGCTGTGGGTGCCCTCCCCCTGCCCCAGCTCACCTCAACTCCACTACCTCCCCTGAGTGTGCTTTTTGGCACCCCCAACCACTAGGTGCCCTAGGCAGTTGCCTCGTTTGCCTAGTGATTGCACCAGCCCTGCTCTTTTCCCCAACCTGCACAGCAAGCAGGAGGCTCTGGGGAGCAGCTCCAAGGCAGAGGGCAGAACCAGCACATGGGAGTGGGGGAAGGGACAGCTGAGCTGCCCGGCAATTGATAGCCTGCTGGCGGCTACCACATGGGGAGCGGGGAGCTGATGAGGGTGGCTGCTGGTCGTGGCTGCTGGTCCACCAGCGAGCTCCAGTGGGCTGCTCTTTCTGCAAGCAGTGGACAAAGCAGGCGGCTGCCAAACAACATTATAAGGGAGCATTGCACAACTTTAAACAAGCATGTTCTCTAATTGATCAGCAATGTAACAACATTAACCAGGACCACTTTAAGTGCAGAGTTACTGTATATCAGGCCTGCACAACTCAGAAAGCAGCAAGGGCCATATTACTGCAAAAAACCAGTTGCGGGCTGAAAAGCCCTGCCCTTGCTCTGCACCCATTCGCTTCCTCCCACCCCACCGCTTGGCTTGCCCCACCCCTACTTACCCTCCGTGGGCTGCACAGTGAGCCCGTGCGGGCTGCATGTGGCCCCTGGGCCACAAGTTTTGCAGGCCTGCTGTATATGAATATTCATCAAGGGCTTCTGTGCATTTCCAGTTACAAGATTTGTTGCCTCTGACATTGAGCTGCACAACTGTGTAGAAAAGCAATATCCTTGGTTGGTGAAAGTCCTGGGCTAACATAATTGGCTTTGTAGAAGAGAGTGCACCTCCAACCACTTGAATTCTTTTATCCCAGAGAGCTTACAGAACTGTCTGGTATTCATGAGCTAGTTATAGTCTTGGTTGTTTAATTATACTGTATTGTAAAGAGGCCTTTCACCACAGGTTAACTCTGAGGCTATGGTAAGTCCAAAAGTCCACATGGGGTTAAAAAGATGGGCATTTTGCTGAGTTATATATTCCAAGATACCCACATTAGCTGTCTTATGTGCGTGGGAGAAACCAACATCATGTCTGGTGCATGATCTGTTGTGCCTTCGCTCCCTGACAAGGAAGAATAGACATTCTCTTGGCTTTCTTAAGAAGTAAGAAGGCTAGTCTGTGTGCTGAGATCTTCTGAAAAGAGACCTGAAACATGCCCTGTTGCGCCACTCTTGGTGCTGCCCTAGATGTTATTGGACCCAAGAAGTCTTTCTCCAAGACAACAGTTGGATGGGGTCAAGCTTCCCATCTGTCACCATCTAGTGTTGAAAGCTTCATCCCCCAAAAAAGTCTCCCATATTGCACCATCGGCACAAAAGGTTGCTCTGTGTCACTAGAGTTGACAATGGTCTTTGCCACAAGTGAGATGCAAGAATCCTGAGTTCCTTTGAACCAGTTAGGCAGGGTGGATTGATATTTAAATCAAAGCAATTTAAATAATCCATTTTAATAATAGTTTAAATCAGCAAGTGTGTAAACTTGATTTAAAGAATCAATTTTAATTTTATTTTGCATTTGTACTTTAGTTATTTTCCAAGAGGCTGATTCTCATTGTTTTGATTGTTAACCATTAAAACATGTTGATTCGCAACTAAATATAGCCTTTATGCTAAACTTGGTGCTTTTTGCTATCTGGGAGAGTATGCAATTGTATAGCTTAACTTATATTTATTCAGATTTTTAATTTTTTGTATAATATATTGGAAATTGGTGAATGATGTACCTGTATTTCTTTACTAGATAAAATTCTTATTTATGATTTGCATTAAGCTCTTTGGAAATTCAAACTCAACTAAATGCACAAAAATGTCATTTTAAAATAGTTTTAGTTGATGTAGTTGAATAAACTGAAATGTAAATAGCTTTTCTCCAACTGCAGAAGAGGATGTTGCTATCAAAAGCTGATTTAGGACTTCAAACTCTGATTCTAGGTGCTTTGCTAGTAACTTCAACCAGTTCAGTGGTTTCACTTTCTTTAAAACTTGCCAGCACACATGTACTGCTTATTTTTAATTCATGTAAATTGTTCTAATAGATTATAATTGTAGGGCTTAGTATAGGTTGTCATAATTTCAAATCGATTATTTTTACAAAATAACATTTTAAACAGAGAAAATCCAATTTAAGTTCATTTTTTAAAAATCATATTTAAAGATTTTTATCCACCCTGCTACTTGGAGTAAGAGGAAGGAAAGAGAGCATTCAGATCCTTAGAAGGATTCTAAGGCTAGAGAAAAGGGCATTGTTTTCTTCTACTACCACTGGTGCATGTTGTCTTTGGTGGTTCCTTTCTAGTCTTGACATATTTGATTGGTAGTACTCCTTAGCTCAAGGTTTTGGTGCTAATCAGTTTAGGTACTTTACCAGTGCATATGCCGCCACCGTCATTGCTATCACCTTTCTTGACCAGGGGACCAGCTCTGAGCCTTTTGGCAACATAGCTGCTGTTTTACTCTGCACAGCAACATTTGTCACAGGTCTTAGTCTGAAATATCATCAAGGAAGAAGGGAATTTCAGCTGAATTTTGTAAGTGGTATTGTACCACCCTTCCAAAACTAGTATGGAAACTTACAGCAGAGCATAAAGTCCACTTGCCCACCCATTACCCTGATGATGGAAAAACAAGTATACTTTTATTGTCCTGTTGTTCTGTGGAAGTTGAGGGGATGCAGCTTTGCTTCCAGAGCTGTGGTTAGACAACTTTATCTGTATTTTATATTTCCTCTTTTGCTTGTTGGCATGCATCAAGTCAGCACTTCCCTAGTGAGAAATCTACCAATTCAGTGTCTTTTTTGCTTAGGTTAATTGGGAGCTACCCAAGTGTTTTCCTTTATTAGCATAGGGGTATTATCTTTCTCTTTCCCTCCCTCTGCAGTCTGGCCAAAGAGATGGATAATTCCATGGCTTTATTCTTAGTATAGAAAACTTTCAGTTTTCCACAAGAACCATGTCAGGACAACAGATAAATATTACTTGTTACTCCCGTTGTCTTGGGATAGCCAGGATCTTTTTTTTTAGTGCAGGAGTCTGTAAAAGGGGGAGGGTGGGAGTAGAATACAGGATAAGAATATGAATGCAAAATGTCCTATTTGAAATGTGAATTTTAATACTGTTTGGATTGCCTTACGGAGTGGAGCAGTGGTTAAATCCCTTGGTAGAGAAGCCGTTGTTATAGTATTACCCGTTCCTCTCTGTCTCTCAGGCCATGGATTTTTTTTTTTTTTTTAAAAAAAAAGAAGCTATAAAATAACTTGCCCATACTGTTCTTGAATTATAAACATTATTTTAGAAAATCAGTAGTTCTTCTTAAATTTAATCTTTTTGATGGAAAGGAATTTCAGACAGCTGACACTTACACGTTCAAACTTCTGCAGACTACTTTATGGGAAATAGTGCATATATTAGATTTCACTTACTTTTTGACTTCCTGCTTCTGCCAGAATCTTAAGAAAGCATAGTGATACCCTATGAAAGCTGGTTTGGTTAACTAAGAGTGACTCTAATTCAGGTGTCTGAGATAGACGTACAAACAAATGATAGGAAACAAATTCCCTGTGATGTTTATAGTTGGTTCTTATGGTTCACATGAATCAATGGTTATTTTCCCTAGTCGTCTTTAATGATAGTCTTGTAAGAAGTAGAACAATTTGCCTTGCATGTCTGTGTTACTAGCAGGCTTGTTCGTCAATTACGGATGAAATGGAAATGTTTGTTCTGGTGTATGGAGGTTGGTTTTTAAAACAAGTTTCCAAATTCTCAGTCCATAGGTTGGTAAGGTTTAGGAGTTTGGCATAGGCAAAACCTCCAGCTAGTTGGCTAGAAAGGCCCCCAGCTTGTCGTTGTCAATAACAGCTTCATTAACAGACTGAGTTGTACTGATTCCTATTCACTCTGCCTTGACTGGTAAGATAGTGGCCACACTTTAAGGCTTTAAGTGTGGAGAAAAATGTGACACTTCTGAGGTGTACACAGTTGTTAAACCTCTTTTTTTTTTGTTTGTTTGAGGGTTTTGAGTGCTTGCAGTAGTATGATACTATTGACTGAACCAGTCTTCATATGTACGGTAGTCTTGGCCATGATTTAACTCGGGGGTGGGCAAACTTTTTGGCCAGAGGACCACATTGGGGTTAAAAATTGTGCGGAGGGCCGAGTATGGAAGGCTGTGCCTCCCCGAACAGCCTGACCCCACCCCTTATCCAACCCCCACCCACTTCCCACTCCCTGACTGCCCCCCTCAGAACCTCTGACCCATCTGACTCTTCTTCCCCCCTCCTTGTCCCCTGATTGCCCCCTCCAGAGACCTCCCCCACTCTAGCTGCTATCCCAAAACCCCACCCCCCATCTCAGCGCTCTTCAAACTTTTGGCGCCGTGGCCCCCTTTCATGCTCCCCCCTCCTCTCGCGGCCCCCCAGGGTATGTCCACTGAAATGCCGCCAAATAGAAAGCTTTTGCTTTCTTTCGGCGGCATTTCGGCAGGCCAAAAATAGACCACAACTTCAGCAGTCTCCCGGGAAGGATCGGCAGCAGCGCAGGGGTCTCGCGCACCTCCGGGGGTGGTCTCGCGCGCCCCAGTTTGAAGACCACTGCCCTATCTAAGCCCCGCTGTTCTTTGTTCCCTGACTGCCCTCTCCCGAGATCCCTCCACCCTAACCACCACCCCTGGTACCCCACCTCCATCTAAGCCCCCTTTCTTTGTTCCCTGACTGCCCCCTCCCGAGATCCTCTCCCCCAACCTAGCCACCACCCTCTGGGACACACCCTCCTTCCCCCCAGCCTTGCTTACCTTAGTGAGCTGGGCACGTCTCTACCCGACCAGGGAGTGCGGCGCCCCGTGCTCAACTACGCCCCCAGCCAGGGAGCGTGGGGCGTGCCTGGCCCAGGAGCGCGGGGACCCCCAGCAGCTCTCTGCGCTCGAGCCAGCCCTGGCCTGAGAGCACGAGGACGAGCTCGTGGGCTGGATGAAAATGGCCAGCGGGCTATAGTTTGCCCACCCCTGATTTAACTGGTAACTTTCTTTGATCTGGTAGGATAGTTAGTGTAACTGTTGTTCACAAACTCTGGGATACAAACTTAACCAGGTTTTTCAGAGAGAATATTTTGACTAGTCGTGAATGTTTTTGGAATGCCTCTGGTTAAAACGGGTTCTAAGTTGGAGGCCATTAGTTGTATCTTTGATTTACAACTGTGTACTTTAAGTAAAAATGCCCAACCTACTCATGTTTGACAAATGGCTACTACTCAGCACGCGTCATAACTTTCTATTTGAGTATATTATAGCAAACAAGTATGCTCCTTCCTGAGTGAAGGGAAAACCAATGCAGTGAGGAAATTATTTTTAAGGTTCCAAGGCGTAATTATAAAGAGGGAGAGGAAGGGGGAAAATACTTTTATAAAAATACTAGAGTTGTGTACAACAGAAATAAAAAGTTCTTATTGAAAATCCTGCTTAGAATGGAACTAAATCCATGCAGCCACACTGGCTTTTGATAACTTTTGGCAGAAGATAAATTTCAGTCTGAAGACATTTTGTAGTATCTCATTTACAATGTTTTTTCTGTGATAAAGATATTACTCTAATAATTTGTCCTTATTCATGTTTAGTCTGTTACTCGTTTCTCATAGCATACATGATGCAGTTTTGTTTTCTTCTGTTGAATTTTTTTTTTACAGCAAGGAAATGTTTTGTGTTGTACTTCCTTATACTTATCAGCATTCATTTCCTCTTTTGGCATTCAGATCATGATCTGATGTAACAGAACTTAATAAGAAAGCTTTCCCAGGTTATAGTTCTCTTGAAATATTTCAGTTAAATCTGTAAGAGCAGTAGGAAACATCTCTGCTGCATTTCTTAAAATGTAGAAAGGCCCCATGTTGTGGCAATGGTTCTTTCAGTGAAGAAGGGTTGGATGTGACTCTCTTGGAACCAATCACTGTCGCTCACTGTAGTCCAGAGTTGGCTTCCTGAAGAATCCTCTTCTCACTGCCTCTCAGGGTTTTGGTTCCCAAGGCCAGGGACACACAGTGAAGATTCCCTGACTTGCAGCACACTGTCTCCATCAGTCTGTAGAACAGTAATCACAAACCCATCAGTTGTGATTGACTGGTTTGATTCTGGAGCCTCTGCCAGTTGATCACTATCTCTGGGCTGCTAAAAGTCCAGTGGTGCAGAGGGTCTTAGGGTATCTGCTTGTTGTGGCCCCACACTGCTCCTCGAAGCGGCTGGCTGCTGGCAGGTCTCTGCCACTCCGGTGGGGTGGGGGGGCAGGAGTGTCCGCACATGCCGTCCCCAGCACTGTCCCCCCCGCTGCCGTTGATTGGTTCCTGTCCAATGGGAGCGGCGGGGGTGGTGCTTGTGGGTGCAGGCAGCGCACAGAGACCTGCTGCCTCTCCTCACCTCCTCGGCCCTGCCAGAGACCACAGAGATGTGCCAGCTGCTTCCGGGAGCAGCGTGGGACCGTGGGAAGCAGGCAGCCTGCCTAAACCCCACTGCACTGCCAGCTGGGAGCCACCTGTGATAAGCATCTCCTGGCTGGAGCTTGCACCACCTCCTGTGCCCCAGCCTGGAGCCCCCTCCTGCACCCAAACTCCCTCCCAAAGCTTGGACCCCTCACTCTCTCCTGCATCCCAATCAGCCTGGAGCCCCTTCCCACACTCTGAACTCCTCAGCCCCAGTCCAGATCCTGTACTTCCTCCCATACCCTGCCCCAACCCAGTAAAAGTGAATGAGGGTTTGGGAGAGCGAGCGACAGAGGGAAAGGGGAATGGTGTTAATGGGGCAGGGCCTCAGGGAAGGGACAGGATAGATCCTGGGATGATCTTAAATTCAAAAAGTGATCTTGGTGTTAAAAGGTTGCAGACTACTGCTGTAGAATGATGGTGCTTAAGTATCTTCCAGACCAAGGCTTTTTCTCCAAATGCATGCAGTAAGGTATCACACGTGTTAAATGACCAAATTATGAAGCATTGTTCCCCTTTTCTTGTATGCAGTACTTCTATCCAGAGTAAAATGCATTGTTGGAATGAGAAGTATTTCAGCATTTAAGGATGATCTTTCAGCAAAAATAAAAATGAATTAAGCAAGGATTTCTCGCATCCCTGCTAACAAAGCTGTGGGTGACTAGTGGATTGATGAGCATGCAATATGGACGTGCATTTTGACTTGCCTTTTAAAATTCTTGTTTTGTGGAATCTTGATTTCCTGAGTCGCTCAGGTTATCTCAAGTGATATCTCATTAACCCGTGACTAGTCCTGTTTTCCAGGTGAACACGTTGCATTGCTATTTTTTTGCGCATGATCCCAAGCCAGTTGAATGCAATGAGAATGTTTCCATTGACTTGGAAGGGATTTGGATCAAGCCTTGTCTAAACAACTTTGTGTCAGTTTAACTGAAGGGGTGTTTTTAAATCCAGTGGAAAACCTTATGTTGACATTTGTTTGATTAAAATCTGGCTTATATTAATTTGCTTAATTTGTTTTTCATGACCTAGTCTTTCTTTGCAAATATCAATTTATCCAGCTTTATTCATAAGGCAGGTAATTATTCCTATTTTTACAATTATGTAAAAACTGAGAGGTTTGTGTGTCTTGGCCAAGGTCAGGGCAAAGCTGTTAGAACAGAGGTCATGACTCAAAGTGCCCTGTTCTAAATACTGAATTGCACTCCCACTCCCGCTAGGCCAGTCCATCTTCAAGAATTAGTTTAATACCATTAAGGACTTAAAATAACCCTTCGTATTACAAGAGGTAACTTCTTTTTTTCCTCTTTTCTTCCAGGTTACGTTTCACACTCTATGCTGGCTGTCTGTACTTACAGAAGATATTTAAAAACAAACATTTTTGTCAAAGATTTTGATTCCAGTGGAATCTGTGCTTTAGATTTTGTCTTGTGAATTAACTTCTGAAACAATGCCTGTACAAGCTCCACAATGGACGGATTTTCTCTCCTGCCCAATTTGCACACAAACTTTTGATGAAACAATCCGGAAGCCCATCAGCTTGGGCTGCGGCCACACTGTCTGCAAGATGTGCCTCAACAAGCTCCACCGTAAGGCATGCCCCTTCGACCAGACCACTATCAATACAGATATTGATCTCCTCCCTGTGAACTCAGCCTTGCTGCAGCTAGTGGGTGCTCAGGTAACAGTATACTTTTTCTTCTGTTACTTAGTTTTTCCTTGCATTTTTTTTTAAGGCAAGAACAAGTGAATGAAACTTGTGGGACTAATAATGGTTGCTAGATGGATGTAGAGCAGACAAACACCTGTCTGACTTTACCAATTGCAGGTTTCGGGCCTGCAGTTTGCTGAGGCAGTATTGCTTATTACAGTAGTTCCTAAGTGATTTAAGCCCCAGGTAGAATAAGGTTATGGTTTCTTTCTGTGTCTAACACAAGCCCATGGTACTTTGTGGTCATAAAGGATTGTGGGATTGGGGTAATTCCAAAAACTGTCTGGTTTCTGACTGGTGAGCTGAGGTGGGGGAAGGAAGGGCCTGGATGGGTGCTGCAGGGAGAGAATGCTGAGGATGGGCAGGGGATTTTTCCTTTTCATCTCTCCTATCCACTCATTTCTGTTCAGGAAGCAGCAGAAAATTGCTCCTGACTTGCCCTTTCCCACTAAGGGAACATGAGAGGAGCTGCAGTTGTGATGGTAGAATGATTTGTGTGTCCGTACGTGTACGTGCTGATGAGCTACTTTGCAATTGCATAGAAGTTGGAGGGGATGCAGCTATAGAAGGAGGGTGAAGGGAGCAGGTCTGGGATTTTGCTACATTTTTTCGTTTTGGTTTCTCAGCCGGTGTATCCATTTACGTGTTTCCTATTAATTACATCAGAAGACTAAAAATCAAGTTCTCTGAACCATTGGCAAAGTCAGGAAATCTGGGATGCTGGACAAGTTGCTTATTCTGTTGCTGACTCTGGTTCCCTTTGTGTAACATATATGCTGCTACTTCAGAAAAACTGCTGTTAGGCTTCATTAATGTTTACAAAGCACATTGAAATCCTTCAATATCTTTTAGTTGTATAGGAATAAGGGCTGTCAAGCGATTAAAAAAATTAATCGTGATTGCACAACTTTAAAAATTGCGATTAATTATGCTGGCATTAATAGAATACCATTTATTTAAATATTTTTCAATGTTTTCTACGTTTTCAGGTATATTGGTTTCAATTACAAAACAGTACAAAGTGTGCACAGTGCTCACTTTATATTTTTGATTAAAAGTATTTGTACTGTAAAAACAAAAGAGAGTGTATTTTTCAGTTCATCTAATAAAGTACTGTGGTACAATCTCTTTTTCATGAAAGTTGAACTTACAATTGTAGAATTGTGTACCAAAAAGCCTGCATTCAAAAATAAAACTTAAAATTTTCGCTGAACAAGTTGGAGGACTGAGTGGACTTGTCTGACCGATTGGAGCCTGCAAGCAAAATTGTTTACATTTTCAGGCGATAACGCTGCCTGCTTCTGGTTTACAATGTCACCTGAAAGTGAGAACAGGCGTTCTCCTGGCTCGGTTGTAGCTGGCATCGGAAGATATTTACCTGCCAGATATGTTAGACTCATATGTCCCTTCATGCTTCAAGCACTGTTCCAAGGGACGTGTCCATGCTTGATAACAATCCAAAGCAGTGTGGGTCGACCCATGTTCACTTTCATTATCTGAGTCAAATGCTACCAGTGGAAGGTTCTGTAGTTTCTGAAGTGTTGCTCTTTTAAGACTTCTGAAAGCTTTCTCCACACCTCGTCCCTTTCATATTTTGGAAGGCACTTCAGATTTCTAAACCTTGGATCGAGTGCTGTAGCTAGCTCTCGAAATTTCACGAGTACTTTCTTTGTGTTTTGTCAAATGTGCAGTGTAAGTGTTCTTAAAACATACATCATGTGGTAGGTTGTCATCCAAGACTGCTGTAACATGAAATATATGGCAGAATGCGGGTAAAACAGAGCAGGGGACGTATAATTTTCCCCTCAAGGAGTTCAATCAAAAATGTAATTAACACATCGTTTTTTAATGAGCATCATCGGCATGGAAGTATAACCCCTGGAATGGTGGCCAAAGCATGAAGGGGTGCATGAATGTTTAGCATATCTGGCACGTAAATATCTTGCAATGCCAGCTACAAAAGTGCCATACAAATTTCTATTCTCACTTTCAGGTGACACTGTAAGTAAGAGGGCAGTATTATCTCCTGTAAATGTAAACAAACTTGTTTGACTTAACTGTTGGCTGAACAAGTAGTAGGACTGAGTGTACTTGGAAGTTCTAAAGTTTTGTGTGTGTTTGAGTGCAGTTATGTAACAAAAAAATCAACATTTTGTAAGTTGCACTTTCAGTATAAAGAGATTGCATTACAGTACTTGTGTGAGGTGAATTGAAAAATACTATTTCTTTTGTGTATAATTTTATAATACAAATATTTGTAGTGTAAAATATACACTTTCATTTCAATAAAACAATAATATATATATGAAAATGTAGAACATAAACAATATCAACTGAAGTTTAATTTTTTAACAGTGTCATTAAAACTGCAATTAATCATGATTGATTTTTTTCAATTAATCACAATTAAATGAATGTTCCTATTAAGGCTGTCAATTAATCACACTTAAATATTGTGAATTTTCCAGGCCTGGGCATTTCCTGAAAGGGATATATCAGTTGTGGCCAAATATCTGGATTTATGATGGTGATTCTTGCAGGGAGTGCTATTTCACAAACCAAGGCCATGGGTACAAGAGTGGAAAATATAGTGAATGCTACTTTCAAGTTTTTATTTTTCCATTAGTGTAGAAAACTAACACTTGATGATGAGAGAGACCTTCCAAGGTAGACTTTTAACATAACTGGGGTTGCTGTGCGTGTTGGGAGGTTAAAGGTGAATTGATCAGACAGTAAAAGGGTAGGTAATTGTATGTGTGTTTGTTTTAAGAGGAAACTTTCCAATGCCTTGCTTGTGCTTTATTTGATTTTTAAATCCTTCCCCAAAAATAAAATACTTTTTGATGAGATGGAAAATTGCAGTGTCCTGACCACTTAGCAAAGATTGCCATGGAATCTTTAATAACTAGGTTTAAGGATGTGAAGAGAATTATAGCTACAGTCTAATTTGATTATTGCTGTCTTGTTTCAGTTGGATGAGGTATTTAGAAAGGAAAGGATGGTCGTATGATTAAGGCACTAGCTTGGGTTTCAAGGAAATTGGGTTAAATTTCTGGCTCTGTCAGACTTCCTGTGTGAATTTGGGCAGTTGGCTTAATTTCTCTGAGTCCCTGTTCCATACTTATAAAAGAGGATGTTTTCTTTCTCTCTATTGCTTCTTAGATTGTGAGCTCTTCAGGACAAGGAATGTCCGTCTCCATGCTTATTTACAGTGCTTGGTACTATGAGGTTCTGATCTTGGTTGGGGCTTCTTAACATTGCTGTAATACAATAACTGTTCTGAACTTTCTCCCTAAACATCAAGAAGACTACCGCTTTGCCCTAGTCTTTCTCAAATGCAGTGCACATCGACTATTTAGAAAAAAGGCATTAAAGTGGTTGCAGCCTCTCTTGGAGCTCTTTCATACTGAAAGGGTGTGTTCTCTTTGGCAAATCTCCACAAAACTGAGCTGGGATCAACAAAACATGATTATGAACTATGTCACTCAGGAGTATTGCCAGCCTTCATAGTCTAAGGGTATGGTTACACTTACAAAATTATAGCGCTATTGCTTATAGCGGTCGCCTTATACAGCAATAATAGCGCTATTGTATGTCCACACTGAGATGCTCCAGCGTTATAGCATGGCCACATTCGCGGCACTTAATACGGCATTAAGAGCAGCGCATTAGGACATGTATCCCACAGTACACCTCTTCCTGATCTGGCGCAATGGCTTGTGGTAGGGGGGGCGTCACTTGCGGGGCATTCTATATCCTGTTTGAACTACCCATGATGCTTTTTGGCATATCCCAGCAATCCCTGTGTTTCCTTCCACCTCCGGCGCCATCTTTCAAGGGTTTCAGCAAGGCACGCTCCGTCTTCCATTGTCCAGTGCTGCAATGAATCCAGAACTGCTGAGGAACATGCTGACGACTGTCGCCAGCACATCTCTGTGTGCAGTGGAGTTATTCCTTGACATGCAGGATGACAGTGATGATTCTGAAGACGAGATCGAAGCGGTGAATGCATTCGACACGAAGCTTCTTGTCTCATTAACAGACATGCTCACGGCTGTTGAACGCCGCTTCTGGGCACGGGAAACGAGCACAGAGTGGTGGGATTGCATCGTCATGCAAGTCTGGGATGACGAGCAGTGGCTGCAAAACTTTCGAATGAGAAAAGCCACTTTCATGGGACTGTGTGCTGAACTCGCCCCTGCCCTGCGGCGCAAGGACACCAGACTGAGAGCTGCCCTCCCGGTGGAGAAGCGGGTGGCTATCGCGATCTGGAAGCTGGCTACCCCAGACAGCTACCGATCGGTGGCCAACCAGTTTGGGGTTGGAAAGTCGACCGTTGGAGTTGTGCTGATGCAAGTGTGCAGGGCCATTAATCGCATCCTGCTACGAAAAATCGTGACTCTGGATAACGTGCATGACATCGTGGCTGGCTTTGAAGAAATGGGTTTCCCTAACTGTGGAGGGGCGATAGATGGGACCCATATACCTATTCTGGCGCCCACCCACCTAGCTGAGGAGTACGTTAACCGAAAGGGGTACTTCTCCATGGTTCTCCAGGCGCTTGTGGATCACCGTGGGTGTTTTACTGACATTAACGCTGGCTGGTCTGGAAAGGTGCATGACGCACGCATCTTCCTCAACACCGGCCTGTTCATGAAGCTGCAAGCCGGGACTTTTTTCCCAGACCAGAGGATCCCCGTGGGGGAAGTGGAAATGCCCATAGTGATTCTTGGTGACCCTGCTTACCCTTTAATGCCCTGGCTCATGAAACCGTACACAGGGAGCCTGGACAGCAGTCAGGAAAGGTTCAACTACAGGCTTAGCCGTTGTCGAATGACTGTGGAGTGTGCTTTTGGGCGTCTCAAGGCGCGCTGGCGCTGTCTTTATGGGAGGCTAGATTTGGCCGAGGGTAGTATCTCCGCGGTTATTTCCGCATGCTGTGCCCTACATAATCTTTGTGAGCGGAAGGGCGAAGGCTTCACTCAGGCATGGTCCTCTGAGGTTCAACGCCTGGAGGCCACATATGCCCAGCCAGAGAGCAGGGTTCATGGAGGGGACCAGCGCGAGGCTGTTAGGATCAGGGAAGCCTTGAGGGAGCATTTTGAGGCTGAAAGCCAGTTCTAAAGTGAGGTGCGGAGGGAGGGAGGGAGGGAGCATTCTTTTAACAGGAACAGGCATTTGCTTTTCTGTAGCCTGTAATAATGTATGTACACTTAATAAAGAAACCAATTTATTAAGAAGACAATTCATGTATTGAACAGGTACTTCGGTTGCTGAAAGAAAATATTGTGATGCATGTGAGGGGGAAGGCAGGGGAGGTGCAATGGGGGTGTCGTGGGGTCAGTCAGAGATCGGAGTATGTCCGGGTCTCTGAGTCTCCAGTGCCCTCACAGTGGCCATGTCCCCCGAACCCCATTTGCGGAGGGCAGTAAGGCATGTTATTAGGGGTAGACTGCAGTGGATAATGGTCTGGGGTCTGGGGGTTGTTCAGTGAAGACAGAGGGGTTGGAGGCAGCTGTGGATGGTGATAACCATTTGGCTGATGATAGTGGCCTGGAGGGTACAGAGGCAAAGAAGGGGAAGGGAGTTGGGGCAAACGATAATTGGGGTGGTGGGTGCGGAGCTTCTCCTCCTGAAGGGTGACAAGCCGCTGCATAGTCTGCAATTGAAGCTGCAGTAATGAGAGCAGCTTGTCGGTGCTTTTCCGGCGGTGAATCGCGTTCTCCTTCCGCGCCTTCTCCCTCAACTTGCTCTCATTCTCCCTCCACCTCTGTGCAACTCGATTCTCCGTTACAGCCTGTTGCATTACTTGCTGTACAAGATCCTCTTTGCTTCTTCGAGGCCGCTTCCTCAGTCGCCTGAGCCTCTCAGCTGTTGATAAGAGCGATGGCGAAGGGGTGAAGGACGACCCTTCTAAAATAAAAAGATACATTTAACAGTGGTTCCCTTGTAAAGAGCAGACATGCCTATCATTCCCCCGCATTCCCCGTTTGCCTGTCCCGCAGACAGCACAGATACAGCAACGGAGCCCCTGCCATGGTGAGTGGACTCCAGAGGCAAGGGAAATGATTTTTTCCCTGCCCTGAAAAGCTGTGGCGGGGGAGGGGGTGGGGAGTGCCGGTAAGTTGCAGGAGCCACAGTGTGAGCAGCAGGCAGGGGGAAGGATTTCTTCCCTGCCCTGAAAAGCTGTGGCGGGGGTGGGGGTGTGTGTGGAGTGCCGGTAAGTGGCAGGAGCCCTACTCTGAACACTGTTCCAACATTCTCCGTAGGTGTTTGTCCTGGAAGATATCTCGTTGCTTCGAGTCACTGAGGAGGAAAGGGAAGGGATTTTATTAAGATGCGGCTTCCGCCCAGGGCCATATGCAGCTTGCCTATGTGCAGCAATGCTCCCCCCACCCATTGTAGCACAGTGGCAGGGACTAGTGACCGGGACCGGGACCACGCTGGCTCTCCCGGGAAACCTGCGCAGGCGCATTGCAAGTGCTCTTATTGAGACCTTTGAAGAGATTACTGATGACGACTACCGCGAGGTGATAGACTACATCAGTGCTCTGTTCCACATGTAGGCAAGCATGCAAGCATCCCTTTCCACCCCAAGCTGCCTGCCTTCCCCATAGAAAAGCAGCTTTACTTCCGCAATGCACTGCTGAGCTGGCCCCTGCAACCGCTGGACGCTGTGGCTGGCCGCCCTCCTCCTGGCTTTAGAGGAGAGCTCCTGGCTGCATGCCCCCCTGCCCTCCTCCTGGCTTGAGAAGAGCTCCAGGTGGAATGCCCCCCTCATCCCTTTCCACCCCAAGCTGCCAGCCTTCCCCATAGAAAAGCAGCTTTACCTCCGCAATCCGCTGCTGAGCTGGCCCTTGCAACCGCCGGATGCTGTGGCTGGCTGCCCTCCTGGGTTGAGAAGAGCTCCTGGCTGCATGCGTCCAGGGACTCCTCCGTGCCCTGGATCGCTGCCGCCTCGTCCTCATCCTCCTCCTCTTCTTCATCCTCCTGGTCTTCGTCCTCCTCCTCACCCCCCCCCCTTCACTGGTGGGCTGGGAAGTGTCCGTGGTGGTCGATGGAGTGACCGTGGGATCACCACCAAGTATCGCGTGCAGCTCCTTATAAAATCTGCAAGTCACCGGGGCTGCCCCTGAGCGGCCGTTTGCCTCGCGGGCTTTGCGATACGCATTCCTAAGCTCCTTTACCTTAACACGGCACTGCAGAGTGTCCCGCTCATGGCCTCTTTCTGCCATGGCCCGTGATATCTGCCCATAGGTGTCAAAATTCCTGTGGCTAGACCGCAGCTGAGACTGAACAGCCTCTTCTCCCCAACAGCTGATGAGGTCCAGCACCTCACTATTGCTCCATGCTGGGGATCGCCTATTGCGAGGAGGCATGGCACGTGGAGTCATGATGATCAATCAGAATGATCACCTGCAAGGATTCCCTGAGACCATGCCACGCAATCAATCAGATCAATGAGAATGATCACCTGCAAGGATTCCCTGAGAGCATGCCACACTTGGCTGGAGCAAACAGAAAGGGGATTTTCAAATTTCCCTGGAACTTTAAAGGGCGGGTCTGACGTGTGGTCACCTGAGGACAGGACAAAAGAGTTTGCAAGTGATGACCAGAGTGGCTCGAACGGGAATTATGGGACAGGCTGGAGGCCAATTAATGCGCAGTGGGCGTCCACATTCTTCCTGTAGCGCTACAGCAGGTGCGCTACAGCCCTTATTCCCCATGAGGAGGTGGATTAATAATAGCGCTATAACTCAGCGGTTATAGCGCTATTAGTGCCTTGCCAGTGTGGACGGGGAGTAGGTTATAGCGCTCGTGGGGGCTTTATAGCGCTATAAAGTGCCAGTGTAACCATGGCCTAATACTGCTCTGTTTTGGCTTCCACTTCCCAGTTAACACTAGAGAGGAGGTGGGCAAACTTTTTGGCCTGAGGGCCACATCAGGGTTCAAAATTGTGTGTAGGGCTGGGTACAGAAGGCTGTACCTCCCCGAACAGCCTGGCCCCGCTCCCAATCCGACCCCAACCCACTTCCCACCCCCTGCCTGCCTGCCTGCCTCAGAACTCCTGACCCATTCAAACCCCCCACCCCCTGTCCCCTGACTGCTTCCTCTGGAGATTCTCTCCCCCCCACCATCACCCTCCAGGACCCCCATCCCCATCCAACCCACCTGTCTCCTGACTGCCCCTATCCGTAGTCGCACCCCTGTCCCCTGACAGGCCACCTGGGATTACCACCCCATACCCAACCTCCCTGTCCCTTGACTGCTCCCTCAGACCCTCTGCCCCTTATCCAACGCCCAGCACCGGCCCACTTACACCGCTGCCAGACATGCTGCCATGACTGATCGACAGAGCGTGCAGCCCCTCCCCCTAGAGTGCTGTTTGCATGGCACGCTGAAACTGCGAAGGAGAGGAGGCAGCGGGGGAGGGGCCAGAGCAGCCTCCCCAGCCAGAGCTCAGGGGTCGATTAGGAGGAGCCCATGGGCCAAATCCTGCCTGCCTGCTGTAGTTTGCCCACCCCTGCACTAGAGGGATACACTCTTTGCTTGACTCTCCCCCCACCTCTTGTAAATCTTCTGAGTTTCAGTCCTTGTACATCTGATGGCTCTAACGTCTTAGAGAGAGAAGCATGAAATCCAGAAAGCTGACATTTAATTATAGAAGACAATGATGCAGGAGACACTTAAAACTTGTATCTGGGAAAAAGGAGCTCTTTCTTTCAGTTTAGTACTTTTATAAGGGATTACCAATTTATAACTGTTTTATTTTCTTGGGTTCATTCCTGTGTGTGTGTTTTAAAATAATAATAATTTTAAGAAACAAAACTATTTTAAGGGGAGTAGAAGTAATGACAGGATTCACTTAAAACAAATGGGTCACATTGGCCTGTTTGTGACCAGCATCACAGGTGAAATAAGGAGAACGGTATGTGTTTCTGGGAATAATGTGCAAACTGCTACAGATACAACACAGGCATTAAAAGAATGCACTCTTTTTTTGTTATAGTAATTATGCTTTTTGTGGTGGTAGAGAGTATAGATTTTTCTTTTATAAACTTAAAATAGAGAAGAAATTCTTAAATAAACCACTATGACCACTTTAAGTATCACTTCAGTGCTTACTCTGGTTAGCCATTTTAAACATCTACCAGAAAGGTCTTTTGAAGTTGTATAGTCATTGCTTCGACAGCCAGTCTCTCTGCCCGCCTGCCTTTTTCTGTGACACATGAAACTGCACTGTGCACATTCCAAACAGGTGACATCAAATGGCCAAAGTAAACTAGAATCCACATGTCAAGCTTTAGTTTCTTATAAAGTCCTGTTCCCAGTGACTATGTGTAGTTCCATGCACTAGATGCAGCAGGAATGAATGTGACAATATGGCAGGTGGGGTACTCGTAATGGATAGCTTTCTCTTCCAGATTAACGCCCTCTTTCTCCAGAGGTGGATTTTTTTATTTTTTTTAGGTGTCTCATTGGTTAAACTGGTGGTACAGCAGGCCATGTCAGAAAAATGAAATGCTTTGTGTGAAAGTGAAACATTATCTGTTTTCACAAGCCCTGTGGAAGACAATAAAATGAGTAGAGTTCTACCCTCTTTGTTCAGAAAGAAATATTATAAGAGCTTTACTCTGTGCAGTTCTTTATTTTGTGTTTAAAAGAACACATGCAAAATTGAAGTATAGAAATATTTAAAGAGGGGAAGATGTGCAACTAGAGAGCTCATACCATCATATTTGGAGGTGTTGCATTGAAATTCATCATTAAGTTGAGCTCTTTTAAGAGGGAATTCTGTGTCGAGGAACACTGCCTGGCACATTTCAAGAACTTAAAGCTCTGAGCATTGTTCCTTGCCATGAAAGAAAATATGCATCTGTTTCAAAAGGGGGAGGAGTTAGGAGGAGAGAAAGGAAGGCTGACAGTTGAAATTGCACAAAACTGACTGCCTTTGCTTAGTACATCTTTATTCTGTGCAATTAAACTCTTATTTTTAATATAACTATTACCGTAAAGCAAAAGTCCCCAAACTATGGGGCATGTCCCTCTAGGGTGGTATGGAGAAACGTTCCGGGGGCACAATGAGGCTCAAGCAATCCCCCACAGAAGATAGGGCTGGTAGCTGGGCGGCATATTCTCCCTATCACTGGGAGGGGGAGACCCGATGGGGTAAGCGGAGTTGAGGCTGGGGCCAGCAGCTGCGGGGAGGGGGAGTAGAGACTGCAGCACCCCCCACAGCCTTGGTACCCGTGTTTATGTCCACATCCCACCCTGGGAGCTGCAATCCTAGCTCCTGGGGTTGGGGTGGGAGCATGAATGGGGTAAGTCAGGGCCTGACCCTGAAAAGTTTGGGAACCACTGCTGTAAAGGATGATTGATACCCCTCCCCCAAAACAATTTTTTTAATTATCAGTTCAGATTCTTGTAGTTGCTCTGAGCCTGCTATGAAATGTATCCTTAGCATTCTTTTTCAGTCCCCTTTATCTTTATCTTTTCAAGTGAAACAATTACAGAGAAGATAGTCCTAATGCCACAAGATAAATGCCTGTAATACTTCACTAATGCACTGTGCCTACTCAGACCTAATGTGAGATACTTAGCTGGTCCACATTAAATAACTTGCATTGGTATAGCTGTCTCTCTCAGGAGTGTGAAAAATCCACACCCCTTGAGAGATGTAGCTGTGCCAACCTAACTCACAGTGTAAGGGCCTGTTCACGCTGGCACTTTACAGCCCTGCAGCTTTCTCGCTCATGGAGTGTGAAAAAACACACCCCTGAGCTCAGCAAGTTTTAGCACTGTAAAGCGCCAGTATAAACAGAGCACCAGAGCTGGGAGCTGTGCTCCCAGCCCTGGTAGCTATTCCCTGGGTGGAAGAGAGAGGTTTTGCCACAACTACGCAAGCAGCAGATCTTTAACGTTGCCAGTGAAGACGTGCCCTTAGTTTTAGGTGGACAGAAGAATTCTTCCATTGATCTAGCTACCACCTCTCAGTGAGGTAGTTTAACTACAGTGTTGGGAGAAACCCTCCTGTTGCTGTAGTGAATGTCTACACTGAAGCATTACAGCTGTGCGGCTGTAGCATTGTAAGTGTAGACTTGCTCTAACTCAAGTTTCTTTTAGTATGGGACGTAACCTGGCAGTTTGATAGTGTAATCTCTCATATGTTTAGCAGTTACTTTGCAAACAGTAAAATGAAAAGAAATTCTACATTTCAAGCTGAGCTTTCCAGTGGGAAGGGGAGAAACAGTGATTGAATGACTAGGTATCACTTAAAATCGGATTTAGAATTGTGTAGATTTACTTGCCTTTGGGTAAAGCTTTTTTTAATGTGTGTTTTTGTTTGTTTGTTTGTTGTACTATTGTGGCTGGGGAAAACTTTCTGGTTGGTTGTCTAGACAGTCCTGGTCTTTCACTAGACCAGTTCTGCTGTGCGTAGCATTCCTAACCAACACTGTGAATGCATGCTAAATCTGCCCTGATTCAGGATATAAATCCATTGCTGACCATTGTGTTTGTGTCTCACGCCTATTCCAAGCCATCTCTTTCTGCTAAATGTAATAATGTTGTTGTATTTCACGTTGTCCCATAGTCCCTAGATTGAGTGAAGCAGAGTTAAAAGGAAACATGCACATAGTAATCTTACAGCAGGGATGTGCTTGCCTCGGCACAAACGTAGGTAGATGCACATGGTTAGACTTAGATGTGTTCTATTTGGGTACTTTCCCAGACAGAAGCAGATTGTTACAATGACAGAGGCTTTGTAAGGGAAACATAGTATTAGAATGATGGTTAATATTGAAGGTGTTGGTTAAACTGGTGTCAAGAGATTTGGGAGAAAAGCAATTTGGGATCTCTTATTGTAGTATTTTATGGTAGTGACCACTGACTAAAATGATAAAATATTTCATCCTAAAGCTCTCTTTCACTCAGATATAAAGGAAATTGTATGAGAAAGTTATGACTAAGATTCTTGCTGGGAGGGGAGTGGGTAGATTGCAGTTCCAATACAGAAGTAATACTCCTAGGAAACCTGGAGGCTGCCCTTGATCTTCTGCCAGGATTGAACTTGTTTTTAAGATTTAACTTGTTTTCACAAGTGTGTGCGCATGCGCATTGTGATGGTGGGGAAATATGAATCTTAACCTTTTATGGAGGAGATGACACTGTTCTGTGTAAGCTAGGTTCGGATAATAGAAGTTCAGCTCTTCCAATTGGTGGAGCTTGTAAACGGCATAAAACAGCTTACTTTTTTTATCTTAATCAACTGCAAAAAATTAATGCATTGTGAATGTTGTGTAACTAAGTACTTTTTTTGAAGGCAAATGCAAAACTTAAGTTGAAAACACACACATATTGGCAGAAATATTTGTGGACATCAGTATGATTATACACTAAAATCTCATTCAGATTTAAAGCTCCACCTCAATAAAGAAGCTGTATCAAAGCCAGTCAAAAATTTCAGTGTTCTTTGGATGGTTTTGATTTCTGATGAATTAGCTGAAAAAAGAAATTGTAGAATCATGGAATATCAGGGTTGGGGAAGGGACCTCAGGAGGTCATCTAGTCCAACCCCCTGCTCAAAGCAGGATCAGTCTCCAACTAAATCATCCCAGATAGGGCTTGGTCATACCTGACCTTAAAAACCTCAAAGGAAGGAGACTATACCACTTGCGCAGGTAACTCATTCCAGTGCTTCACCACTCTCCTAGTGAAAAAGTTTTTCCTAATATCCAACCGAAACCTTCCCCACTACAACTTGAGACCTTTACTCCTTGTTCTGTCATCTGGTACCACTGAAAACAGTCTAGATCCATCCTCTTTGGAACCCCCTTTCAGGTAGTTGAAAACAGCTATCCTATCCCCCTCATTCTTCTCTTCTGCAGACTAAATAATCCCAGTTCCCTCAGCCTCTCCTCATAAGTCATGTGCTTCAGCCCCCTAATCATTTTGGTTGCCCTCCTCTGGACTCTTTGCAATTTTTCCATGTCCTTCTTGTAAGAATGGGGCCCAAAACTGGACACAGTACTCCAGATGGGGCCTCACTGATGCCAAATAGAGGGGAGCGATCAAGTCCCTCGATCTGCTGACAGTGCTCCTACTGATACAGCCCAAAATGCCATTAGCCTTCTTGGCAACAAGGGCATACTGTTGACTCATATCCAGCTTCTTGTCCATTGTAACCCATAGGTCCTTTTCTGCAGAACTACTGCCTAACCACTCAGTCCCTAGTCTGTAGCAGCGCATGGGGTTCTTCCGTCCTAAATGCAGGACTCTGCATTTGTCCTCGTCCAACGTCATCAGACTTCTTTTGGCCCAATCCTCTAACTTGTCTAGGTCCTCTGAATCCTATCCCTACTCTCCAGGGTATCTACCACTCCTCCAAATTTAGTGTTATCTGCGAACTTGCTAAGGGTGCAGTTCACGCCATCCTCCAGATCATTAATGAAGATATTGAACACCACCAACCCTTGGAGCACTTTGCTTGATACCAGCTGCCAACTAGACATGGAGCCATTGATCAGGCCTGTTGAGCCTGACGATCTAGCCAGCTTTCTATCCACCTTATATTCCATTCATCCAGTACATACTACTTTAACTTGCTAGCAAGAATACTGTGGATGACCGTATTAAAAGCTTTTCTAAAGTCAAGGAATAACGCGTCCACTGCTTTCCCCTCATCCACAGAGCCTGTTATCTCATCATAGAAGGCAATTAGGTTAGCGAGACATGACTTGCCCTTGGTGAATCTGTTGACTGTTCTTGATCATTCTCCTCTCCTCCAAATGAGCGCTTCCTCTTAACACTTTAAAAAATAAACACACACACAACAGCTTACTTACTGTGGTATTAAACCCGGAGTTCTCAAACTGGGGGGTCAGGATCCCTTGCGGGTCCTGAGGTTATTACATGGGGGGTCATGAGCTGTCAGTCTCCACCGAAAACCCCGCTTTGCCTCCAGCATTTATAATAGTGTTATAATTTAAACACCCTTTTTATATATTTAAGGTCGCACTGAGAGGCTTGCTGTGTGAAAGGGATCTCCAGTACAAAAGTTTTTGAGAACCACTGTATTAGACTAATATCTTATGCTGCATAGTGTGTGTATACACCGAACACAGTCACTAGTTGTTTACTGGGTTTATAGTCTGGCCATTTTTCAAGTGTGGCCTGATGCATGTGGTGTTATTATTGTCTCCCTAAACTAAAAATGACAGTAGCCCTGAGACAGTGGTTCTCAACCTGGGGTACACAAACCCCTCAGAGTACACACAGGTCTTCCAGAAGGGTACATCAACTCATCTAGATATTTGGCTAGTTTTACAGCAGGCTACATAAAAAGCAGTAGAGAAGTCAGTACAAACTAAAATTTCACACACAGTGACTTGTTTATACTGCTTTATGTACTATACACTGAAATGTAAGTGCAATATTTGTATTCCAATTGATTTATTTTATAATTGGTAAAATGAGACAGTAAACAATTTTTCAGTAAGTGCGCTGTTACACTTGTATTTTTATATCTGATTTTGTAAGCAAGTAGTTTTTAAGTGAGGTGAAACTTGGGGTACCCAAGAGAAATCACTCCTGTAAGGGATACAGTAATCTGGAAAGATTGAGAGTCACTGCCTTAGTGGCCCAAGTTAGGGGAGGAAATAAAACAATTATGCATCAGTTTGTGTGTTTCATCTTAAGTCTAATGTGCAGTACAGCAATTTGACTATTTGCCTTTCTATAGAAAATTTTAGAGCAGCCAGGTCCTCAGTGTGGATCTGCACATGCCTGCAAACCAAACCAACTGGTATGTCTAATTTTAAGCCTGCTGGTTTTGAGTGTCTTTCTAAATATCTTGCTTTAGCATCAAAGACTAATCACCACTACATATGAAACTACTGGTATGTTGCTTTAGTATCTAATGTACTGGAGGGTGTTCTAGTAAATTCTAAATGTTCTGCTTTTATCATTTCAACCACTACATCAAAATGGTTGTGTTGCCACACATTCCAAGTAAACTTGAGATCTTTGCAAGCTTCAGCATTTCTCTTAAACTTCTTTCTAAGGCATACATTGATTTGTGCCCCAGGCTTACTAGAGTGCCCTTGTGCTGACATATATACAACTAATTATGTAAAGAGAAACTGTTAGACTTTTTAGCATCATCACACAATGTTTAATATCAAATTATTTTTAAAAGCTTCAGGCAGAAAAAGCTTTTAAGATGTAAAGAATACCATGGATGAAGTGAAATGTCAGGGGTTCTGAAGCTGGAGCACATTCCCACGTTCATGTTATGGAAAGGCTGGGTAGGTGGGTGTGAGAGAATATTTGACATTAAAGAGCTTGGTCTGGTGTGTTTGTTCATTTGTGTATACTGTAGAGTTTGTTTACCTTCATCTGTTTTCAGGTTCCTGAGCAGCAGCCAATTACTCTGTGCAGTGGAGCAGAAGACACCAAACATTATGAAGAGGCCAAGAAATGTGTGGAAGAACTAGCATTGTACCTCAAACCACTCAGCAGTGCAAGAGGTAAGTCTTGCACTGCCCTACTTCTTTGGAAGGGAGAATTGGTAACATAATTACTAATCACTTCCTTTTAAAAAGACCTTACACCATTAAAATAATTTTATTTAAATCTGCTTGAAAAAAAGTCAAATTCCATTAAATAAATGGATTTTCTAAGCACTCAAGCTGCTACTTTAGTACAAAAAAAGTAGAGGTTTGAGAGAGAGAGAGAGCACACAATATCTTGCTCTAAAATCATAGTGACACAAGTCTCTGATAAGTTTTACCTTGACAAAGCTAGTCAAGGCCATCCCTATAGTTTTGACCTCCACTAGCTACATTGAGGTAAGTCACCTGTCTCTTGTCTTAACTAGCTCATCATAAAAACTCCATTTTGTAGTGAAGATATAGCCTGAAACGGGTAAAGTAACATTTTGTTTGATATTCCATGGGTTGATCCAGGAAAGTTGGACTTGTATTGCCCAACTATCAGATAGGAACAGGAAGTTGAACAACTTCAATGTCATGCTATAATGGTTGGAGGGCTGGGGCTAGCCGACCCTGATTGCACATCTCCTTATATAGGAACTGGATCCATCTGAGTAATCTCGTCTGAGCAATTGTAACAACAATAGAACTCTCTTATTTAAATATCTGCTGGCCTAGGTAATTGTTAATGTCTATACATTAGACACCTGCTAGCCAGAGAGAGCTACAACGGATGAGAGACGGGTGAGGCCCCATCAGTGAGTCTGGGGTACAGGAGGTACTAGTAATATTTGTGGTTTTCTTTAGTAAAAAGCAAAAAAAAATTGTTTGCTCTAGAAATTTCTACCGGGCTACTCTCTCTAGACCTGCTCAAGGATTTCATCTTTCATATCTGCTTCTGGTTAAAAGGTTTTTGACAAATTTATGTTCACCTCATTCTGAGTCTCTTGGCAAAACTATGAGCAGCTGAAGCACTAAAGCTGTCTAGTGAGCAGTTTGGTTTTTTCCCCCTTCAAGCACTGCCTGAAATGAACCTTTCAAAGTTCACAGTGCATTTTTGACAGGTTTGGATGTAGTGTTCAATGTATTAAAATGAAGTGCAGCAGGAGGTGGTTAGAAGATGTTTAAAGTGCAAAACATAGAACTTGAAGGTTGGCTTGTCTAGAGGAATGTGATACCTGTAGTGTATTTAGATAATCCTGTAGAAGGCTAAATTTGGCTCACTGCCTTTGTATGCTTTTTTCTGAAGGTGTGGGTCTGAACAGTACCACTCAGAGTGTGCTAAGTCGCCCCATGCAGAGAAAGCTTGTGACGCTAGTTCACTGCCAGCTAGTAGAGGAAGAAGGGCGGATCAGGGCCATGCGTGCAGCACGGTCACTGGGTGAAAGAACAGTCACAGAGCTCATTCTTCAGCATCAAAATCCCCAGCAACTCTCTTCCAACCTATGGGCTGCAGTGAGGGCCAGGGGCTGCCAGTTCCTTGGGCCAGGTACGTATCAGTGAGATCACTAGTTCTTCTGCAATAGCAGGATTCAGGGATTGAAGGAAAAAAAGATGACTGGAAACTGCCTTGGCAGTGTTATTGGGTGGCGGCTTCTCTTCAGATATTAAGTCATAAGGCCTACTGCAAAATGATAACTTTGAACTATTTTTATTGTCTTTCAAGTATTTTTAGGGCTTATTCTGTCTTTTGTTGTTTTTTTGCAAAGCTCAAAAAAATCTGATGTCTTTAGTTGACATGAACAGAGAAGAGTGGGTGGTTTAAATCAATGATTTTTTTTTTTTAAATCACTAACTTCAATCATGGTTTAAATCAGCTGACAGGAAACCTTCATTTAAGTGATTAATTTGCGTTTGTACTTTTAGGAAAGAAAAGAGAGACTGATAACCAATAAAACATATTGATTTGCAACTAAATAAAGCTTCCACACTAAATTTGGTGGTACTTCTTTTTTTTGCTAACCAGGAGAGTGTGCAATGCCTATTCATGGATATAAAAGCAGTTATAACTAAGGTTAAGATTTTGTCATGGTTATTTTTAATAAAAGTCAGGGGCAGGCTGTGAGCAATAAACAAAAATTCACTGAAGCTCATGACCTGTCTGACTTTTACGAAAAAAATTTGGACCGGGGAGGGGGCTGACAGGGAATGAGTGACGCTGGGAGGAGGTGGAGGTGCGGAGAGGTGGGGCAAGACATTGCTGCTCCTGGTGGTCCCCCACCATCCCAGGACTCGGGTGGAAAATGTCACAGGTCTCTGGAAGTCATGGAATCCATGACCTCTGTGACACAAGCTACAATTAAGGATAAGTTGACATACGTATTCTTAATTTTTGGGTTTTTTTTACTGTGGTAGAAAACAGTGAATGGTGAATCTTTTTATTTACTAAATGATTTAATTTTTACTTGTGATTTGTGTACACGTGTATTTGATTGGAAATTAAAATTAAGTGCATAATTTTTTAAAATTTTTTAGTTAAATATATCTACCTTAACGTGGTTTGTGTATATTAGAGAAAAGCATTATCAAAACATGTTTTGCATTTAAAACTGATTTATTAAACAAAGAAAGTATCTCTAGCTAGTGACTTGAACTGATTTTTTATCCCATCCTTCAAGATTTTAGGACTGGTAGATTTCATCCTCAGTTTAATTCATAGATTGGAAAAGGAATATAAGCTTTCCTTTTACATTTCCCAGTTTATTTCTCAACTTTGAGTAAACTAGTCAGTGAACTGAATTAGTTGAAATAAACTGAATTAGAATACTCTGTACCTGCAGACAAGGCAATTGCTGTCAAAAGTGGGTCTAGCACTTCAAAAATCTTCTGAGTTCAGTGATTTGATGTTCTTTAGAACTTTGGCAGGAAGCATGTAGTGGTTGGTCGAATTATTTTAATTTAGTTTAAATAACTGTAATTAGAGTAAGTTTAGCCTTAATATAGGCTCTCATAATTAATTTTTTTAAAAAAGTTTTTTTTAAAAAAGCAAACATTTAATTTAAGTTTAAAAATCTATTTTGGTCCACCCTGGTTTGCCTTTTCCATTTGTTCTTGTTTTGCAAAAACATAGCTCTAATGAGTAGACTACGGCATTAGGATGAGTAGATATGAATTCTTCTCTTAGCTCTTCTCCTGAATTGTGTGTGCCCAGCTCCCCCCCCCCTGCCCCCTGAAAATATGAAATTCCTTTTTCTTCCTAAGCTCATAAAAAGAGAGGGCTGGACACATTCTGTCTGCTGCTCTGTAACATGCGACAAACAAGCTCGAGGGCTTTGGCTGCAGTAGGATGGGAGGTAGAGAAGTTTGGTGCTCAGGCAGCTGGTTTCTATTCCTACACCCTCCTTCCATTATTAAAACAAACTGTTGGAAGTGTCTTCCACATGCCACCCTACCTTCTGGGAGCTTTGGAGTGACTTTGCCTGCCCCTTTCGGTTACCTGCTGCAGCCATTTGTAGGGAAAGCATGTTGTTAATGTGAGATCAGTCTTGGTGTGTTTCATTTGTTTTTCTTTTGTTGCTTTGTATTTTCCAGCAATGCAAGAGGAAGCACTGAAGTTGGTTCTGCTGGCTCTGGAAGATGGATCTGCTTTGTCCCGGAAGGTCTTGGTTCTCTTTGTGGTGCAGAGATTGGAGCCACGATTTCCTCAGGCTTCTAAAACCAGCATTGGGCATGTTGTCCAGCTTCTTTACAGAGCCTCCTGCTTCAAGGTATGAAGTGAAACCTCCAGTCAGGGTTTACAACACAATGAAGATTTATACCCCCCAAAATGCTAAAAGACCACATTAAATTTGAAACCACACGCCAATCTGCCCTGCAGATAAAGGCAGCTTTTTGTTTGCATCTTTGAATTTATAGTTATCAGTGGTTATTCATTATCAGTTGTTCAGTCAAGCTGGACAGGCATATCAAGTGGGGTCCCACAGGGATCACTTTCTGTATCCATTTCTGTTCAATATATTCATAAATGTTGTAGATAATGACAGAGTTAGTACACCAGTAAAGGGGTTGCAAGTGCTTTGGATTAAAATTCAAAATGATCTGGAGAAATGGTCTGAAGTAAATAAGGACAAATGCAGAGTACTCCACTGAGGAAGGAACAATCAATTTCCTGCATACAAAATGGGAAATGACTGCCTGGCAGGAGTATAGTGGAAAGAGATCAAAGGGTTATAGTGGATCACAAGCTAAATATGAGTCAACGGTATTGCTGGCATGAACACAACTACAACAACAAACATGCATCATTCTGGGATGTATTAGCAGGAGTAGTGTTAGCAAGACACAGGAAGTAATACTTCCATTCCACTCTGCACTGATAAAGCCTCAGTTGGAGTATTGTGTCCAGCTCTGGGTGCCATGCTTTAGGAAAGATGTGGACAAATTGGAGAAAATCCAGAGGAGAGTAGCAAAAATGGTTAAAGATCTAGAAAGATGAGGGGAGTTGGGGAAAAAAACATTTTTTCAGTCTAGAGAAGAGTGAGGTGAGACTTTAGTTTTCAAGTACATAAAAAGTTGTTAGAAGGAGAGTGAAAAATTGTTTTCCTTTAACCTCTGAGGATAAGACCAAAAGCAGCGGGCCTAAATTGCAGCAAGGGTGGTTTAGAGTGGATTTAGGGGGAAAATTTCTTACCTGTCAGAATGGTAAACCATGGGAACAAATTCCCTAGGTAGGTTGGGGAATCTGTCGTCGGAGATTATTAAGAAAAAGACAAAATCTTGTTAGGAATGATCTAGTTGTTATATAGTCATGCCTTGAGTGCAGGGGCCTGGAGTAGATGACCTACTGAGACACTTGTATTTTTAGAATGGGTCTCATTTGTGCAATCCCGAATATTCAGAGAGTTCACGGAGGGGGACTTTGGCTGTAACTTAGTTTTAAGTTGCAAGTGAAATGCAAGTTTGGGCCCAGAGTAGGTCATAGTGGATGAATAGTATCAAAACCATTAAACAAATTAGCTTATTTTCTATATGCTTAGGAGAGAGTTGCTGGTAGAATATCCTAGGATATGTGTTATATACTGAGTTGTACATACGGTGGTTAGGACTGAAATACCATGGGGTGCTGCACATCAAGGATGAGATTCATTGGCAGAGCTGCATGAGGGAAGACTATGCTGTTGCTGACTTTGTTTTTATAGTATTTGTAGTTTTTTATAAACCATTCTTCCTTGCACAAAAATTCACCAAAATGAAGTTGCAATGAAAAGAGACTAAACTGAAATTTTATTGCATTGTTGCTGCTGGCAAAAAATTCCCAAGATGAAGTGAAGGAACTCTGGCACCATGGTGATGGATACCAGTGTAAAAATCTAAAATGCAACGTTTCTCTCTCTAACATCTGAAATCAGGCTTCAAGTCCTGATGAGCTATACATCTGAGTTAATGTATTCCATAACATTTCAGTATATGAATATAGGAAAGCGTATTCCTTATTAGTCAGCAGAAACCATTCCCATTTGTTGGCGTTTACTGTGTAGCATTGTGACAGTGATTAATACTGTCTGGGGAGGAGGGAACTTGGTACTAATCTAAGAATTTATTTGCTCTGAACTTGGCACTGCCATCTGATTTATCCCTGGCTCATTGTGATGGGCAACTTTCTCTTTATCAGGTGACTAAACGTGATGAAGACTCCTCCCTCATGCAGCTGAAGGAGGAGTTCCGTACCTATGAAGCTCTGCGAAGGGAGCATGATTCCCAGATTGTGCAGATTGCCATGGAAGCAGGTTTACGCATTGCACCAGATCAGTGGTCCTCGCTGCTATATGGAGACCAGTCCCACAAATCCCACATGCAGTCCATCATTGACAAGGTAAAGCCACCTCAGATCAGCCCAACCATCTCTTCTCTTCCCCAGCTGTTTTGTAACCTAATACTACTTGAGTTGATGAAGGGCTAGTCTTCATTTGAAATGTTACAGTGGTACAGCTGGAGACCTTCAGTGTATCTACTCACTGCAGTGATGGGAGGCTCATCATAGTTAATCCACTTCTCATAGAGGTGGTAGCTAGGAAGAATTCTTATTACTGTTACCTGGTCATCCATCTCCCACCTTCCTTTCTTTTTTTAATACACTTGTGTTAAATTAGGTTGCAAACTTCTTGATGCAGAGGCCAAACAAAGCTTTGGGCCTTCAGTGAAGGTCTAGCACAACAGAGCTCCAATTCTTGTAGGTGTCACTGGATGCTACAGGAGTATAAATGACTTAGAACATCCAAGGCTCTGGTGTATCTTTGGTTGTGGTGTATGCTTGCATATTGAAGAAAGGGGAGCACATGGTGAAGAAATCATCTTGGGTGAAAATGAAATGAAACAATTGGAAAGATGACTCTGACATAGTGGAGCAGCCTGAGGAAGCAATGAGGGCTGCCTTGCCTGTAGAAAGTTAATTGTTGCAATTTTTTAAGTTGCAGACCCCAGCCTCATTTGCACAGAGTGTTCAAGAACTAACTATTGCTCTCCAGAGGACTGGAGACCCAGCCAACCTGAATCGGCTTCGACCTCACCTAGAGCTCTTGGCAAATATTGACCCTAGTCCAGGTAAACCTGTGAGCATCTTGTAAGGTCAGAGTACCGTCTGCTTTAACAGGATGGCATTACTGTATTAGCTGTTTAATCAAAAACTGTGTGTCTTGAATTTTTCCCTAGCAGTTTGTTTTTTGTCTCGAATATTCTCTACAGTGGTAGGTTCTCAAAATTCTTGACTTCAAACTTTTTTTAATCAGACAGCATTTTCCATGAAAGAATTATTGAGGAATTTTAATCCTGATACTCTGGAATTACATAGAGTAGGAAAAGGTCTGGCTAGATAGACAAAAGCAGTTGGTTTATTATGGGAAATGTCATGCCATTTTGCTGTCTACTCAGAAATTTTGAATGACTGTTGAAGTTCTCCAAGATCACAGAATGGGAGAGGTACCCATTCTGTGATCTTGGATTTTGAGACTCAGTGTGTGCAGAGCACTTTGAAACCCACTGATTCAAGGCTGTGTGTGTGTGTGTGTGTGCATATGCACATGTGTGCCCAGTGGTATTTTCTGCTGGATTAAGTTAAATATCTGGAAGAGTGGTGTGAAAACAAAGAATTTGGAAGAAGTATTTTCTGTGCAAAAGACTTCTGTGTTTGTCAAGTTTCTATAGTACTGTCAGAATCAAAATATGTGCAGTGATTTTGCTTGTCAGTCTGTCAAAGCTGAACTAGGAACTAAAAGACCAATATTTCCTGAATTTTTTCAGACATGCCAGATACTGGCTTGCTGATTTATGTAACTTGTTGTGCAGCTCAATTCTCTGACGTAAATTTTTTTCTTTAAATGATCAATACTGAGACTGAGATTCTTGCTGATTCCTAGTAAGGTGCTCCTTGTGGCTTGCTCCTTAAGTTTTTGTGTGTTTTGGTTTTTCTAACATTGAAATATTCTTGATAACCAGTTGTGGAAACACCTTCATTTTAATTGTAAGAAGTGTTCTGTTTCTTGTGAATGCTGCAGATGCCCCTCCTCCAACATGGGAACAACTAGAAAATGGATTAGTTGCTGTGAGGACAGTGGTACATGGACTAGTTGATTACATCCAGAATCACAGCAAGAAAGGAACAGATCAGCAGCAGGTAAAGACTGAAGCATTAGGAATCTGGGAAACTATTAGCCTCTAAACTTTGGCTGGAGCAAGTGACACAGATTTATTTGTATGTCATTTCTGGAGACTTGGTTTCAAATATGCTTCAATAAAACTAGTTTGGGAGTCTATTGTAGTGCTTAGTGAGTATCATCCTTAGTAGGCAATCATCTTGCACCACTTTGCACAGTACATCAGGATGAAGAGAAGAAAACCTAATCCATCTGAAAGTACAGGGAAATCAGTAGGCAAACCTCTTTCCAAAAAAAATTTGTGCTAATGTTGCTTTTTTCAGGGATGCAGTACCTGTACTTATTGCTTGTAATGGTTCTGTAAAGCTTAAACACTTGGAACTCCCCCGTGAAGTGCTATCATAAATCCCCAAACTGAAAACCTTTGTTTCAAGCAGTAATTGAGGTAGCTAAACAACATTGTTACCTATCACATAATTTACCAAACCTAGTAATCTTTAAAGCATGGAGCTGCAAGGAGGATCAAAATTAGCATTAGAATGGGATTGTAGCTGTAGCCTTTGTGTGGAGGCCATCACCTAGCCATAGTTTTCATGCACAGCCGAGACAAAAAATCCTCCTACCTCCCAAAACTAGGCTTGTGCCACTTGGCTAGCAGAGCTGTTTGCTCGTCTCTGATAGAAATTTCCTTCCATTTTTTCTTATGTGCAACTGGCCAGTAGAGGGCAACATGCTCACATACACAGTGCACAATTCAGTTCCCATTGAAGTAAATAGTGGTGATGGAGAACTGCAAAATCTCACTGACGTCTATGGAACCAAAATTGGCTCCCAAAACGTTCACACAAAAATAATTAATTTTTTATTTGTCAACTACTATGTTGTTCAGATAGAAGTAGCACAGGAATTTTCAGTGAGAGGTAACTAATGTGAAGTTCAAAGGGGGTAGTAATAGTCCTTTTTGAGATGGAGGGAGACTGAAGTGTTAAACTGGTAAAATTTAAAGTGTGGGATAATTTTGTTAATCTGTAACTCAAAAACAGCTTGATGAATTTTCTGCAGGCTTTGACCAACCTTTTCCCTTTCCCTGCTAAGTAAAAAAGGCCATTTCAGGCTAACTCAGATTAATGTAGATTAACATTCCAGTCAATTAGGTTTTTGGGTACGAGTGTTAATTTAGCAAGTTTTCCTCCCTCAATATGAAATTCTGTCTTGCTTCATTGATGGTAGCTTCCATAGTTCTTGATGGTGTTCTAGCCCCAACACTCAATCTGTGATCGCTAAGTGTGTTTTGTTTTTTTTTAATAATGTGAAAAGAGACACCAAGCTGCTTTCAGAACTGCAAGTAATGTTTTGTCCACACTTGCTTGTTATCGGAACTCACAGGCTGTTCCAATCCAACCTCAAGAAATAGTTTTGTTTATGTAATCACTGATATGGATGAGTCATTTAAATCTGGCACTGGATCTTCTGACATTGTACTTAATCCTGAATCCAATGTACAGTTGTATCAAATTATCATACACACAACTCCTTCAATTGCTCATCTCGCCCTGCGTCGCCTTGGAATAAAGTTTTTGTCAATAACTATTTACTTCGAACATCCTATTTTATTGAGAGCATGGCAGTCTAAAGTATCCTCTTGGTTAATTATGTGCATTTATTTATACTCAAGTGCCTTATTTTGTATTTTTTATTCTTCATAGCCTCCTCAACACAGCAAGTATAAGACATACATGTGCCGAGACATGAAGCAGAGAGGAGGGTGTCCCCGTGGAGCCAGCTGCACCTTTGCGCACTCTCAGGAGGAATTAGAAAAGTAAGAGTGCCTTATACAGTGAAAACCTTTCCTTGCCTTTTCCCCTCTGCCATTATCAATGGAAGCCATTTATCAGAATTGTGAGAATGAGGAAGGGGGGGTCAGTGGGTGTGTTTTATCAGTTATGATGATCTTCTGGTGTTTTCTTAAACTCTCGATCAACAGGCTTTTTTATAAGATTTTGAGCTTGACATATATACATAGTTGTGAATGTAGAATTCAGGCTCAATTTTATAATTAAGTGAGAAAGGTAGGTTGGAGCTGGTAATCCTTCAAATCTTCAGTTCTTTCTTGGTCTTGTACCTCAGGTTTTATACTACCTTGAAAAGCTTGAAACTCAGGTTTAATCCTGCTCAGATTCTCTTCTTGCAACAGTAACTCTTTTGAACTTGTCATTTGCACAATGGCTTATAAGCTGTGAAAGCTAATGTTACAACATAATTAAATACCATCTCTGCAAATGAATCCTGGGATAAATAAATTATAGAAGCTGTAGTTTTAAAGAGAGCTGAATATTTGAAAGAGCAGGATTGTGTTGGTTTAAATGTCTCAGGTTGGGTTTTTTGACTTTTTAAAAGCTAAGCAGTAGTGATGATTTTAAAAAAGATTAAAATTTCATTCTGTAGTTCAAAATTTATATCGCTTATAATTTCTCAAGACTTTTGCATTTTTGCGCTGAAATTATTCAGCCCAAAGGTTACCTTCTCTAACTTTGAAGAGTACCAGTTCAAATGTTCAGAAATGTTATTTCATGGTCATGTTTTAATTTTCTCTTTAAAATTAACAGAGAGAGAAAAACCAATGCTCCATTTTGATTGTATAAAATTAATGAATCACAATTGTGCCCTCTTATACATTAGAAGATCTCTTTGGGAGGGAATGCTTTACAGCTTGGTAGAATAATGTACCCATAGTTTGGAATGTAATTATCTTCAATTTTGTGGTGTTCTCTGCTCCTAACCATGGCTTTACCTGTCATCCTCACAGGCTGTCATTGGTATAGAGTTGAACTTTGATAGATGAAGCAGGGAAGAGACTGACGTACCAGATATAGATATCTCATGTAGTTTGATCATCTATGGCACATAATTAGTAAAAGTCCTGTGCCATTATTGTGATGGAAACAGTTTTCTTTTCCTTCACTGTGGTGTCCATAACATACTGCTTGGAAAAGCTTTTCTAGACAGTTGGTATTCTGGTGAATCCAGGTTACCTCAGCTCTGAAACAGTTGAGCATATGTACTGTTATTTCCATGTGTTTTGAAGTTGAGGTCTATTGTATCCTGACTCAATTGGCAGCTTCAGTGGCAGTAGTTCTGTTTTGGGAAGGAGAAAATGTCATCTCGTCTTGAGTTTTTCAAATTGTACGTTCACTGAAGTTCTAAAGGTGGCTGGATATCTTTGAACTGTGTGTCTGATCTGTGCCTTTCCCTTCTGCTGAGCTCCAGTGAAGAGCTATTTGATTCATTATTGGTATTAGAAGGTCAGTGCTTTCCTGAAAGAGAGAAGCAAGGTGTCAGCACATCTTAAATGAACCCTTGCTAGAGACCTGCTCAAGAAACTGTGTCTTGCCGATTGTCTCCTGTGTAGCCTTTCTTTTTAGAGGCAAGTTGTTGTGAAGCAGCCCCGGTAATGCCTGGAGTCCTCAGGCTTCTGTGGGCCCATTACAAACTTGGTTTCACAACTGCTTATGAGATAGTCAGTACCCTGGTTTCATTGGTGGATTATCCTCTCTGGCAATAGGCAAAGACCAAGTATCCATGTTTCAAATATATTAGCTGCCTTTGACACTTGGTATATTTGCAGACTACAGCAGGGATTCATGGAACCGCCTGAATGGCTTTTTGCTCTGAGCGAAAAAGATACCACCAGAGAGTGGTATTGTGCAACTGCTTTTCTTCTTCTTCTTGAAGGCTTTCTCATGTGAAGTGCCACAAGGATCCATTCTGTCACGTTCTGTTGAATATGCGTGAGACTGTTGGGAACATGAGGTGTTCCAGCCTGCAGTGCTTTGTGTGCTAATGAGACTGTTCTGCAGTTCCTTTTCATCATATCCAAAAGATGTGCACTCTACATTCCTGTCTAGATGAAAATGGGGCTGTCTGGCTGAAGTTTAATGCAGATGAGACTTTCGTGATGCTGGCTGGCAGAGGGTTGAGTTACAGCCAGAGGAGATGGAAAACTGTTGATGTATGTTCCCTTGATTAGAAGGGTTTGGGCTTGCCTTCTGTTAGTGAGCTGTGCGTTCTTTCGATCCTGATGGATCCTCACCTGCTTTTGAATGGATTTAGTAGTAACAACAAACAGTGCTTTTTTTAAATCTAAGTATGGCAAAACTACAAGTGTGTTCCTCTCAGTGCAAACTTCACCAGCGCTACCTGTGCCTTTATCACCTCTAGATTGGATTAGTATTATGCTGTGCTTGCACCTACATCTGAAGACCTCTGAGAAAACTAACTAGTGCAGAATGCAGCTGTCCACTTTTTTTTAGTGGCATTTCTTGCCATCTTGACTGCAGAGTGGAGTCTGCAATAGCTTCTGATTTTGCTTTTTGGTGCAATTCAAGGTGGTGGTTTTGATTTATAAAATCCGTTTTTAAGTTTTGGAGTCTGCCTTTGTTCAGTCCCAATAGTAGACACCAGCTGTTGTGTTTAAGCTAACACACTCCCAGATTTCAATAACTAAGCTGATGCCAGGACATCAGTAGAGGGCATTCACCTGGAATTCACTCTCTGGGTTGGTCCAACAGAACTCTTTAGTCTGCTGTTTTTCAGGGCACACTATAAAGCTCTTATTTGCTCAGGCTTTTGCCGAGGAAGTGGAGTTAGTTTTATTTGAGGGTTGGGAGATTTGAATTTTTAGCTTTGACTCTTAATAAATCACTCAGTTTATTTTGCAGTGCAAATTGTGTTGAATATTGTGCATGCGCTTAGGGGTCTCAGCATATTTTGCAAATGTCCTAAAATACAATGTGATCACACACAACTGAGTGAAGTGACCTATTAGGCAAATATAGTAGGATAGAAAGAGTGTTTTCTTCCTCTGTATTTTTTCATTCAGTATTGCTGTGTAAATAAACCGGATTGTATACTGCCTGTTGTGACCCCTTTCCTTAAACCTTAACTGCATAGATGTAGTATTTTGAACACCTGAATGTATGTTGTTCCTATGTAAACAAAGATTCTATTCTTGTAATGTATATATGCAAATAGAGAGCCAAATTAAGTTTACTTGTGGGAATCTTAACTCTGAAATCCCTGGAACACTTTGTAATTTCCAAAAACCTATCCTTAATATTGTGTTACAACTTTTCTTGCATCTTAATGTAAGCACATAATCTTTGCTGAATATGTAGTATACGTACTCATTCTTCTGAAAGAAAACATTTTGCTAACATTTTGTTCAAATAGCACCAAGGAACTCCAGTCCACCAGATATTTGCAATAAATTTCTGGCAAAGCTTCAGGAAGCTTGAATTAAAAATTGAAGCTCTTTCTGTAGCACCTGTGTGAAAAATCTTGAAACCCAACTCCTTCTAGTTTCTTGTTTCATTTTTTGGTGTGTGATTTCTTTTTCTGAAGATTTCGTAAAATGAACAAACGCCTGGTTCCCAGAAGACCCCTGAGTGCCTCCTTGGGCCAGCTAAATGAGGTGGGCCTGCCTTCAGCAGCTATCCTCTCGGATGAAGGGGCAGTGGACTTGCCCAGTAGAAAATCCTCTGCCTTGCCGAATGGGATTGTCTCTTCAGGCAGCACAGTGACGCAGCTTATCTCCCGAGGGACCGACTCCGGCTATGATTCTGCTCTGAAGCCAGGGAAGATCGACCACCTGAGCAGCAGTGCCCCTGGATCCCCTCCTGACTTGTACGGATCTTCCTAACTATTGTTCGAAGTGTCATTTGTGTAAATGTGTGATGGAGAAAATATAAGTCACAGTAAATCCAGTCTAGAAATGAAACAACAATTTTCCTGCCTTGCAGCGTTAGTTATTAAAAATGGCCTGGAAAAAAACATGCTTTACTTCCTGCTTTTTGTAAGGAAAAGTGGTGAGAGCCACCAAAAGATGGAGCTTTGAAATCATACGATGTTTAGACATGTTCAATACTGAAAGCACGTTAAGCTGTGTGATGTGGCCTAATAATTATTGATGTCTTCCTTCTACTTTAGGCTGGAATCTGTCCCCAAGAGCTCTATTTCTGCCTTGCCAGTGAACCCCCACCCTGTGCCCCCTAGAGGACCTACAGAGCTGCCTCCCATGTCTCTCCCCAAGCAACTCCAAATGGTACCACGAGGATCACAGTTGTATCCTGCTCAACAAGCAGATGTGTTTTATCAGGATCCTAGAGGAGCTGCCCCATCATTTGAGCCATCACCTTATCCACAAGGTAAGAATGTTGGGGACATTTTTTTTTTTTTTTTTTTTTTTTTTTTTTTGCCTCCCTCCATCCCCCCAGTATTGGTTCTGTGCCTGTGCTCCCCCATTCACCAGTGATTTATTTAACCTCTTCTATTTGGGATTTTCCTGTGGGAGCATGAAGGATAAATGCTTAATGTGCTAACAGCATAGTAAAATGGAAGTCCAGCATGGAGAAAAGGTGTACTTTAGTGGCAGAATTTTTTTTCAGCTTAAGTAATAAATTTCTTATGTGATAACAAACAGCGAGTCGTATTCAGAGGGGGTTCTGTGCCCTTAAATGAGAACTTGCTTTTCTGGTTTTTGTTAAGTTTGCACTCATCCAACGTCATAAAGTCTCTCTCTTGCCACTTTAATAAAGTGGATGAGATGAAGGGAAGATCACCAGGTGTTGTGGGAAGTGAGAACAACAGTACCTTCCCATCAGGATGTTTATAAGACTTCATTCATGCTAAAATCCTTTGAGGAACTTAGATGAAAGGTTCCTGGCTCCTGCAGAAATGTTTGCACCAGAGACTGCTGAATGTGGGCAAGGAGTAGAAGATACAGGAACTCCTCACTTAAAGTTGTCCTGGTTAATGTTGCTTCATTGTTACATTGCTGACCAGTTAGGGCAGCGTTCCTCAAAGTTTGTGCTCCACAGCCCCTTTTAGCTGTCCCGCCTCTTCTCGGGGTATATCAGCCGAAATGCCGCCGAATAGAAAGCTTCCGCTTTCTGCGGCATTTCGGCGGGACAAAAATAGACTGCTTGCAGTTCGGCGGTCTCTCGGGCGGGATCAGTGGTGGCGCTGGGGTCTCGCAGACCCTTGAGGATGGTCTCACGCACCCCACTTCGAAGACCACTGAGTTACGGAACATGCTCATTTAAAGTTGTTTTGGCTGCCACCTACTTTGTCCACTGCTCGCAGGAAGAGCAGCCCGTTGCAGCTAGCTGGTGCGGGCTTGGAACCAGGATGGACTGGCAGCCCTCCTAGTAGCTTGTCTTAGAAGCTCCCCAAGTTCCCTGTGCAGCAGCTGCCCAGCAGGTTAATAATTGCCATCAGTTCAGCTATCCCTCACCCACTGCCATGTGCTGTTCCTGCCCTCTGCCTTGGAGCTGCTCCCCGAGCCTCCTGCTTGCTGTGTGGGGGAGGGGCATGGGAGGAAGTCGGGGACTAATATCGGGGTGTCCCCCTCCGCCTGCTCCTGCACTCCGCTTCCCCCGTCTTCCATAGAGCAGGGAGGACACACGACGGTCCGGGAGGGAGCTTTCTGGTCTCAGCTTGCTGATTTAATTAACAAGGCAGTATACTTAAGACAAGGATCAGCATACTTAAAGAGGAAATTCATGTCTGTGTGTGTGTGTGTGTCTCTCTCTCTCTGTACACACACAGTATGTGTCTCTGTCTGCTATGCTGTCTCCCCCTCCCTTTATTCCTTGTGCCTTGTAGAGTGTGAGGCTACCTTAATGACGTGTTAACCCTTGAGGGGTCAGCCAATTACTAGTTCATCATTTAGCAGTAAGGCATTCCCTGGGAAATATCCTACCCTCTGACTTCACCATCTCACAATCTTCACCAAGCTTCACAATCATCATTGCTTTGTACCAGTATTAAATTGTTTGTTTAAAACTTATACTGTGTGTGTGTGTATTAATATATATAATCTCTTGTCTGGTGAAAAAAATTTCCCTAGAACATAACTCCCCTGTTTACATTAATTCTTATGGGGAAATTGGATTCACTTAACATTGTTTCGCTTAGTTGCATTTTTCACGAACATAACTACAACGTTAAGTGAGGAATTCCTGTAGTTTAGAAAAGAGAACAAAGGGCAGTTCTGGAGGAGGAAGAGACTGATGGGGATGGTGAGGATAAGAGAACAGGAAGTACTGCTTTAAGAGAGGATTCTCATGACTGAACAGCAGTGAGGCTGAGGAGAAGTAGAAATAAGGAAGGCGAAATTAGTGTGAGGGGAAAGAGATGGAAGGAGTGCAATATGGTTTTAGAAAGGAAAGAGAAGGAAGAATTAAAAACAAGATATCCAGATCAACAAATTAAAATGTATACTATTTTACTTCATGTGCAAATGGGAAACCTGAGCAGTCCATCAAATTTGACCATGACCCTTTTTGTTTACACACACAACTCTGTTCTGTAAAATCCAGGGTTTTTTCCCCATACCAGTTCTAGTCCTAAGAGGCTTCACCCTCCATTTTAGCCCCAGATATTCCAGCTTTTTCAGCATTGTCAGTTAACAGAAAAGGTGGGAATTAACACACATAGTTATCCCATGATTGTGGAAAGGTGCTCTCCTGCTGGCGTTCTCTTGTTGAGTAATGGGCCCTGAACTAAGTTCAAAGACACATACAGCAGGATAATCCCCACAAAAGGGCAGTCTGCCTCGGGCCCTCGGTTCCTTCGGGGCAAGGCTCCTGAGCAGCAGCCATTTTGAGGAGCTCTCGCCTTCAGTCAGCTCTTTCTCGAGCGGCTGGGGACTGGAGGTCTGTTCTCCCCAGTCAGCCACCAACTGCACTGCATTTCCTCCTTTTTAAGCTCATCCTGCCAGGACTTGTGGGCACAAGTAGCCTGAGCAACGTTTTTCAAGAAGAATGCTATTCATTGACTGGCAGGATCAGTCGTGAACTTGGAGGGGCACATAATGAGTTCCTTCTGCAAAGTTGTGGGAATTAATCTTTGGGCCCAGTTGTAGTCTGGGTTGAAGAGAGCAGGCTGCACCTTCTCACCTGTGCTGAGCTCAATCTCCAGCTGCTGTGGCTTGTCTCCAGCCGTACTGGCTGGTTTGGTTAAATTAAACTTCACTCCCTGGGCTCTAGATCAGCCTTTGCATTCTCAAATGTCTTGTGGCTGACTTACAATGGATTTTCCTATAGGAAAAGGTCATTATTTACAGCACTAAGGTGACAGGTGTGTGGTCAAGAAATGACTTACGGATGCCACTTCTCAAGACTGTTGTAGACTGGAATTTCTAAGAGTAAATTGTGGTGAGCAATTGATATGTCCAAGCATGTACTGACTTTTTGTATCCTTGTTACATAAATTCAGGTGTGTACTATCCTACTCAGTCCTCACCCTGCATATCTCGTTTCATCCGACCTCCACCACCTACTCCTGAATCTGGTGGTCCTTTCCTAGACCATTACCCACCCTACCTTCAGGATCGTATGGTGAATTCGCAGTACAGCACACAGCCGCAGCAGTATCCTCACATGGGACAACCTATGTACCAACACTATGAAAGCCGCCGTGTGTACCCCTCTGCCCAGCCATACCAGCGGGAAGAGATTGTCCGAGGAAGCCCCGTGCCCATTGACGTTCCACATGGAGCCACACCTCCCTACGTACCTGAATCCAGAGACAGATACCAGCAAGTGGAGGGTTATTATCCAGTGGGTCCACACCTCAATCAGATCAGACCTTCATACCACAGAGTACGGTTTTCTATATACTTTTGTAATTTGCTCAGAGAAAGAACGTAAAAGTAGCATTCATTTAGGGGAACTGGGCACTTTTAGGAGGGGAGGTGAAGCACTTTTAGGAGAATTAAGTGCCAAACTCAAGCTTTAATTAGTGGCTCAGGAGTCTATTTCTTCCACACACACACATCTTGTGCCAAATTTTAAAATTAATGATGGTGACTGGTGAAAATAGAGCATTGGTGGTGGTCACTCCTTAAAGAACACAGTGACGTATAAATAATTTCAAGTAAAGAAATGCCATATATTATCTATGAAAGTTTTGACCCTGATTTTTATGGCAAAATAAAATTTGAAGATAGTGTCTTAAATTTTATTTCAAGCGTAGTAACATGATTGTGACATGGCCGGAAACTGACATCCTCTCTTTATACACAGTGCAGATACAGTATGGACACATGGTAATGTGAGATTCTATGCACTGCCCACTTTTGACCTGGAGAAACTGCCTCTGGAATAGGCCAGAAATTCTGCTTTCATGACCATTCTATGCTTAGCTCCTTGACTGGGGTTGCCAAATGGAGTATCCATGTGTTATGGTTTTGTGTAGACATCAGTCCACTGGAAACTAGAAAGAGTCAAAACTTGCTGTCCATAAGCCTCTTGATGGAAATAGTCACTCATGACATAGCTAAATTCAAATGAGTGATGTGGAGATTGAGGGCTCTGTATCCCATTATCTGGTCCATGAATGAACTTAAACTTTTCAGTTTACCCAGTGTGTAGCTTCATCAAGTCTGAGATCTGATAAATCTGTTTAAGTGGTATAATTCTGTTATATAAGATCCCCAGATATCCTAAGTAACTGAGCTAAGATTATATCCTGCAGAGTTGTACAGCCACTGTACTCCAGGATGAACGACTGCTTCGGCATTCTCCACCTTGGAGTACAGAGCCACTTGAAAGCTAACTGCTCCACACCGCCCACAAAGGAGTGTGGTTTGCAAGACAAATGTTTGGCCCTTTTGTGGGCTGAGGATCAAAAAAGCTAGGATGCACTGCACTAATGGGGGTCTAATCAATTTTGGCAGCTTGTGTATGTTCCATATTTCTAGTGAAGCTTGCACTATCACCCGTGTGAACTCTTTCTGTGGATAAGATGCTGCAGTCTCCAGGACAACTTTAAGGAGCACTAAATTCAGGCAAACGTTTAGAGAAGGATCTTGCAAATAAAATTGTTGGGTTTTTTCCTTCTTTCAGTGTGAACTGTGTTCTGGTGTTAGTTTTTTTTTATTTTTTTTCCACCACATATTTCCTCTTGTAGGGTGATGTTGCTCTACTTTGTGTTACATAAGTTACTCAAGCTGTTTATATTAAAACTTTAGGAGCCTTATAACCGACTTCCGCCTCCATCTCAAAGCCATCCCAGCCTGGATGAGCTTCATCGCCGAAGGAAGGAAATCATGGCCCAATTAGAAGAGAGGAAGGTGATCTCCCCACCTCCTTTTGCACCATCGCCAACTTTGACTCACCCTTTCCATCCAGAGGAGGTAAGCATATTTTTAACCAAGGTTTTGGGTTGCATGGTCATAAATTAGTTTAGGGGTATGACGAGTTCCCCCTGGATTGCCACGTGGAACTGGGGTACTGTTGAGCCCGCCTGACTCACCAGCATAGGCTCTTTACCCTGTATTGCTGTGACAGGCCCTCAAGCACCCTCTAGTTGACATAAAGGTAGGGTCAAATGCAGCTGCAGCTACACACCTGCTGAGATCAGCTCTGCATAGGCAGGCTCAGCTAAGGCTCCTCTCAGCTCCTAAGGCACGCACCTCCACCCCTTCGGAGTGTAAACCCAAAATTATACCATCTTGTGGTGCACAGGGAACTGTATAGCATAAGCTAATGAAATTTGCCCCCTCAGTGTTGAAGATCTGCAACAGCTCTCTGCCTCCAGTTTTGATTTCCACTTACTGGTTTTAGACAAAACAAAAACAAGTTTTATTAACTACAAAAGAGATTTTAAAGTGATTTGTAAGGAATAGCAAAGTGGATTGTGTTTTTGTTTATTTGCTAGGTAATCTAAGCTTAATATAGTAAAGAGATTGGGTATGAGCAGCAAATTGTCACCCTAATTGTTGTTTTAGGCAGTTTGCAGAGACTCTTGAGGGCAAAGTGCACTTGCAGCTTAAAACTGCAGGTTTTCCTTTCACAGGCTAGAAGTCCCTCTATCCTGGGTTCAGCCCTTCTCCCTTCCTCCAGTCTTTATTCCTCAGGTGTTTCCAGTAATCTTCTTCAGAGGGGAGTCAGTGAAGAACTGTGGTGATGCCTTTTGCATATGGGAGGAACCCTTTGTCTCCCCTTTTGGTTCCCACACCTGGTCAGTGGAAAAACACTGGTATTCCAAGATGGAATCCAGTACCAGGTAACTTGGTTTCATGCCCCTGTAGGGACAGAGCAGCTGTGACTCCAAGGCTGTTGGTAGCATCCTCTGGTGGGAGATTAGCCTCTTCTAAGACCTATTGTTCTCCTGAATGGCCCTTCCCAGCGAGCCATCTAGACAGAGTACCTTCTGCCTACTGGGCATTCCCCAGGTGTAAACATATTTGTAATTGATGCATAGACAATATTCCTAACTTCAGATACCAATATGATACATGCATACAAGTAGGATAGTCATATTCTGTAAATCATATCCTTTTCAATGATCTCATATGACCTGTCTTGCATAAAATACATCAGGTATGCCATAATCATATCTTAATATTCCTACTATGAAGAATATGAGGCGTAATGCCACAAGGGATATGCAATGTTAAGAAATGAGTTTCTTTCTCTGATTCTGACCTTCTGAAATGCTGAAATGAGCATATAGGATAAGAATAGGTAGATTAAGTTAGCACAGTACTGAACAATAATAAATTTTCTAGGATCTTGTATAAAACATTTTAGGGAGACTTTTGTGCTCCAGTTATGGAGGACCATATGGTGACAACTGAGGAAGACTGTTCTTGGTGCTCCGTTAGACCTCTGATCTATCAGTGGTCCTTAGTTACCTATTGATGCAGCCATGAGAGTGATCTTGCTGTTTTAATGTGTGGGGGCGCTATTAGAATGTTTTGAATGTCTCTGTTAATGACCGGAATACTATTGCTAGGCCTGGCTTTATTTATATCTGATATGGATAGAATTAAGTAGTAAGGCAAGTCTTCAACCAGATCAAGGTCAAAATGTCACTTCTTCTTACTGTGCAATGAACATTTAATATTGGGAGCCCAGCCAGGTGATTTGAATTTCACAAATAATATGAAAATATATGTTTGCAGCTTCCTGTATGTAGTACATCCGGTTGAAGTCCTGCCAGCATTTTGCTTGAAGTGAATTGTGTCACAGGGATCAATAATACCTGCGATATGCCTCCTGCCTTTTACTTACAGAACCAGGTTTTTGTTTTTGTACAGTACTTGGATGAAGACCTGAAGATAGCTGGGAAATACAAAGGAAATGATTATAGCCAGTACTCTCCTTGGTCGTGTGACACCATTGGCTCCTACATTGGAACCAAAGATGCAAAACCCAAAGATGTTGTGGCAGCAGGGAGTGTAGAGATGGCGGTAAGTTGGGATGCAAGAATGCAAAAAAAGTTAAATTGCCTTTATTTTTTAGCTAGCCTGACTGCAACATGTGCCTTTTTTTTTTTCAGACCAAATGTATCTGACAGTCAAGGGGATAGTTTTACAGTTGCAAAAAAAGTTCCGTTTTCAAAACGAGAAATTGTTCCGAAGCCACAATATCATTTCTATTTATCTGTTTGTTCTCTTGGTTCTGGGTATAAGTATAACCTAATAGCTGCTACCTGACTTGAAGCCACTTAGTGAGAGAGATACTATGATATTAAGACATCAGTTTTTCAACACTGATTTGGAGTCCAAAAATCATTTGTAGTGAGTCCTAATGAGCTGGAGCTGCTCACCTTCTGTTTCCTTCACTGAGATGGAAGAAACCTAGGTTTTAAAAACATTTTGGGTGCTTTTATGGTCATGGTTCAAGTTAACACTCTTTAGTTAGCTTTTGTTTTGGGAGCTGGCTCAGTGACTGTCTTTTTTGAGATCCAGGACCAAGAGAACACCCAAAATATTTCTCAGAAGTGCTGCAAGCGCAACGTGACACTTTCAGCATTTTTCTGATTCCCCTCTCTTACACACATAATCCAAAGCTGCTATTGACTGGAATTGCTCTGCTTTAAAGGATATGAGAATTCTTAAAAAATTAATTAAAAGCACAGTAGTGGTGCAGGGGAACAGGGATTAACTGGCCCAACAAGCATGCCTCAGTGGTGCTGTATTTCTACAGGACTCATTTTGCCAGGAAGATGCCTGCTGGGGTATCACATTTATTGGGAGCCAGTGATTGCAAGGGAAGAATAAGGCATGGATCTTGCAATAACACCACATTTCCACATGACCCATAGTTAGAAAAACATTCAAATAGTGCTGAAATTTGCCCTTAGTAAACTTGAAGCAGTCACACACAATCTTAACATCTTTTGCTTTTTTAAAAAATGTGTGACTCATCTTCATTGTGACTGTCTGTAAATGAAGCTGAAGCCAGTTTTTTTTTCTTTCTTTTTTTTTTTTTAGAGGGGTTGGGAGAGGAAGAGAAATGTTCTTTATGAAGAATTCCCGTTTCCTCCCCTTTGTTGTATTTTCCACCTCATTTCTTCACTGTCCTACATCATGGCGACTTAAGACAAAGACAACTGAATGAGACTACTTTTCAGACCTCATCATTCTGTGATATGCTGCTACCAGTATGAACGAGTTCTCATCTGTCATCTGGTACCACCTGTCAGGATTTTCTGCCCAGCTCCTTCTCCTCTTCTGCATGCAGGCAAGTTTCCCAGTTCTCCTGCCATACTGGAAACAGCTGCACCAGGTGCTTCACTACTGCATTGCCCCCCATCTTTCTGACCTCAGTGGAGCTATGTTGATCAGGGAAAGCCAAAATTGGGTTACTCCCAGAAAAAGAAGGGTAAGAAGCATCATAAATGCTTTTCCTCTGCAGCTTTCGACAGCTGTTCCATTTTGTTTGTCCTGCCCCTATGACTCCTGTACATTCTCACAGTGCAGAATTGCCACAGCTAGGTCTGGAAAGTGGTAGGAGGTATTCTAAATGAAGCAATTGCTTTCTACTTCAACAGTCCTGTATGGACTTGGGAGCTGTCATGCAGGTCCTCCTAAGTTTCTCCCCTGCTTCCCTCTACCACCCAGAAAGACCAGGTCACAGATGAGGGCTGACAAGATATCCTCCACCAGTGTGTCATCCAGTCTCGTGAGTGGGAGGAGGGGAATTACTTTTCATCACCACAAAGGAAATTCCTCTCTCTGAGCTATATCCTGAATAAATAAATAGGGCCTTTGCTGCCTCACTGCTTTCACCCTTCAACTGAAAAAGCTCGGCAAAAAAACTCACCATCAGGCTCAGGTGATCTCCTGAGCCCCTTTTCCTGTTGTCCATTGAAAATACTTTTCTAGGGGCAGGAAAAACCCCATCCTTCCCTTCTCTCATAGTCTCTCAAAGAGAGAGTTCAGATCTGATTCTAGCTCAATCTTGTTGTACTGGGATCCTTTCTCCTTCCTGGAAAACCACAGTAGGGCCATGCTGAAGGAGTGGGGTTACTTGGTCACTCACATAATGAAACCTTTATCTCTTTAGAACAGAAATCCTACAGGGATGAGGAGAGGCTCACAGTTCTCTCTTCCCCCGCCCCCACCACACAAAGTGGCAGCCTTGACTTCCAGGTCTTATAGCTACTCCACCCAAAGATAAACGTACAATTTCCCATTCTGAGTCCTGAAACCTGCCTGAGGACAGTGTCGTGTTTTGGCGCCTGGAAAGGAAGGGGAAAAGGGCTGTTAAACAGCCCTTTAGAGTGGGTGCTTCTCAAATTACTGTTGGAGTCTGTGCCTCAAACCTCAAGGATAGCCATCTAGTGGTTCCCAAAGATACCAGCGGAGCAAGCAATTGGCTCCAAACATCCCTCCTTGGTAGGCAGGACATCTCTAAGTGACTTCTTTTTAATTCTCCGAATGGCATCATTCAAGCTTCTGTGCATTTAGAGGCAAGCATCCTGGGATACTCCCTCCTTGGATCAGTTCCTGAGGCAGCTTACCTTTTTCCTCGCCACCACTTCAATGGAATTGGGAGGGGCCATTAATTGATGGGGGCTTCAGCTGCCAAGTTCCAGAAGGGCTGCCTTTGACATTTGGAAGGAGGGCTACTCACTCCAGTAGGCTGTGCCTTCTCTCCTTGTCACTCTTGTCCCCCACAATTCTCCGATTTTGTCATAGTAGTCATCCTCCATCTTAGGTTCTGTGTAGATCTTCCTTATCTAGGTGCAATTGTTGCTTGTCAGAGCCATTAATTCATGAAGAGGGCAGGTACACAGGTTTAGTCAATTCATAGAATCATAGAATATCAGGGTCAGAAGGGACCTCTGGAGGACATCTAGTCCAACCCCTTGCTCAAAGCAGGACCAATCCCCAACTAAATCATCCCAGACAGGGCTTTATCAAGCCTGACCTTAAAAACCTCTAAGGAAGGAGATTCTACCACCTCCCTGGGTAACCCATTCCAGTGCTTCACCACCCTCCTAGTGAGAAAATTTTCCATAATATCCAACTTAAACCTTCCCCACTGCAACTTGGAGCCATTACTCTTTTTATTCTGTTATCTGGTACCACTGAGAACAGTCTAGATCCATCCTCTTTGGAACCCCCTTTCAGGTAGTTGAAAGCAGCTATCAAATCTCCCTTCACTCTTTTCTTCTGTAGACTAAACAATCCCAGTTCTCTCAGCCTTTCCTCATAAGTCATGTGGTCCAGGCCCCGAATCATTTTTCTTGCCCTCCTCTGGACTCTTTCCAATTTTTCCACATCCTTCTTGTATTGTGGGCCCCAAAAGTGAACACAGTACTCCAGATGAGGCCTCACCAATGTTGAATAGAGGGGAACGATCACATCCCTCAATCTGCTGGCATTTGGGGCAGTATAAGTAGGGGCATTGCCATTAGCCTTCTTGGCAACCAGGGCACACTTGACTCATATCCAGCTTCTCATCCACTGTAACCCGTAGGTTACAGTGGAATGACAATTCAGGTGATAATTCAGGTTAGAATTCAGATGGTAGTATAACTCAGCTGTGGAAGTTCTGAGCGGGAAAAACAGGAAGCCTGTCTGGATGCTGAGACGAAGAGGAAGGAACCCGGTGCAAAAATCCTATAATGGATAAGCTACCACCTGACAGACACCCTGAGCAAGACTTGTCCATACTGGTATTGGCACATTCTGGAAGACAAGCAGCAAGGAAAGAGACACTTCATGTATTCTGTTACTGTTGTGGTCAACTTATATTTCTTTACTTCTTGTCCAGAACATAGACAGTAAAGGCATACGTGACCAGCGTTTGGACCTACAGAGAAGGGCAGCAGAAGCTGGGGATGATGACCTCATCCCATTTGGAGACCGGCCAACTGTATCAAGGTTTGGGGCCATTTCACGTACTTCCAAAGCGGAGTACCAGAGTTCTGGCCCTATGCAGGCCATGGCGGTACCGGGAGCTTCCCCCAAATCTATCAACATTTCAGGTATAACCGGTACATATGGTTATTTTTCTTTTAGCATAGTTTTGTTTTTAGTGTGGTAGTATAGTGCAGGCAAAAAATGTCCTTGGAAATGTTTTGTCAGAACCTTAAATGGTACCTGATGCCACCAGATTCTGATTAATAAATTTATAGATATTAAAGCTGGAAAAGACCTGTTGTCTCCCTGTCAGTGTAAAGTTCATGTTTTAGTGTTTTACCACTTCTGTTGAGAGAGACTGTTTCAAAGCCAAATCGATCTCATTGTCAGGAAATTCTTTCCTGGCATTTTTTCTTAAATATGCCCTTTCTCTTCTCATCTCATGTACATCAATAAATTCTTCCTCTTTAGTATTTGTAGACTTGCTTTTTCTATGTGTGTGTGTTGGGTGGGATTTATGACCTCCTTTTTCCTGTTAGGGCTTGCCTACACTTAGAAATTATTTTGGGTTAAAATAGGATGTGAATTTAAAATGCAATTCTGGAGTAGTTCTTCTTGTGAACAATTTCAAATTTTATTCTGAGACTTCCTTTCCTAAGAAGTTGGAAGTATAACACAATTGAAAGTATTATGCTTATAGTCATGTTATAAATAATTATCATTGGGAGCTTAACGTAAGTTTTATTTTGTGTAATTCTCAGCAAAGCTGGTAACATAGAACAATGTTCCATTTCTTATCAAATCAATGGTGTGGATTCAATAAAATTTTCATTCTAGGAAATTGTTTATTTTAGATATAGTGAACAAAACAATTGGAGAATTGACCTAATTACAGTTTCACAATTCCCTACAACTATCTTCCTGGATTGTGCAGAAATTAATTGTTGAAAACTAAAAACCTTGTTTATAAAAGATTTGCATATCAGATTTCTAGAGTTGCAGATCTTTTAAATATCGTAAAGTTCTCCAAGAACTCATTTTTCAAACTGGGGTTGATTCATGGATTTGTCAGTGAATCATCTGATGTCTTCAGGGCTAATATAATATGGGTAATAAATAGTAAATTAATACTGAGCGAGATTTACTCTCCTTGGGGACTTGAAAGTCTGGAATCTTTCGCAGAATATTTAGTGGAAGATGGAAAGGCTAGTTGACCTTGTTTCAGTGAGGAAGCCACCTCTACCTGTTTTTTATTACAAAGATTACTGTACTTGCAAGGAGCTGAGGAATGATAATTGTTTTACCATCTGAAAGTATGCTGTATATGAGAGAGATCAGGTATAGCGTTTGCTATGGAAAAAGCATTTTGTTGGTTAAACTAATCTTCCTTCCCAGCTATTTTGGATATTTTCTGCAACCTATATACTAGTCTATTGATCTATATATGGGATAGTTCTGTAACTCATAGCATGTGTTGTCTGGTTAACTTCTTTTGTTCTTTTGCAGATTACAGTCCATATGGATCTCATGGCGGCTGGGGAGCTTCTCCATATTCACCCCATCAAACCATACCTTCTCAGGGACGCTTCAGTGACAGGTGGGAATATCTCTAGCTCTCATGCACATGCTCGCTCTTTTTGTCTGTATTTACTCTGTTTATAGTAATTTCTTCTTTACCAAACTTAGTAAAGCTCTGTTTTCTATTCAATCCCTTTCCTGCACCCAAAAGGGAGAGATTGTCCATGTCAGATGTGCCCAGTCACGGGAAACCCTTACCCTCAGCTGAGAGGGATCAGCAGCTCAGGCTGGAACTGCAGCAACTAAACCATCAGATCAGCCAGCAGACACAGTTACGAGGACTGGAGGTTGGTACCAGTGCCTTAGAAGGGGCATGAAAGAGCAGGAGAAAGATGGAGTTGGCAGATTTGCTTATAATAAGCCATAGATTCTTCTCTCATATTGAATATAGTACAAAAATTTAAATCCATAATATCTGACATCAGGACTTCCCAGCACTTCTGCACAAAGGAAAAACCCTTGACTATTTAGCAGCAGAAACTGAGGACTTGCTTGCTCTTAATTTTTATTTTATTTGTAGCCTAAAGATAGTATACCATGGGCCTTTGTTTATTCATATCTGCTTGCTTTTTCTCTCTCCTGGTCTCTTCTGGGCCCATTAATCTGTAAGCAAATAAAGCTCTTAGCTTTTCAGATTTTGAGTTAATCAGACTCTACCTGTAGTAAGTTAAAGCCTTTTGTATGGTGTTTGGCTTTATGCTGTAGCCCTTTACTTCCTAAACAGCACAAGCCACAAAACTGAACAAAATAGATATTAAAGTTTTTAACTTCAAAAACAGCTCAACTTTGAGGTCTACTTAAAATGTGTAATTTCTGCACAGAGGGATGGTATGGGAGGTTTATATTTGTAGAATGAACAATGAGCAGTATGTATAGCTTTACTTCATTTTCTGATACCTTGTGGTAAGAGGGAGTTCCTGCTGTAGGTAAGCTTAGTTACTGTACTGTTGACCTTTGCTGGAATGGAAAGTCTTACTTCCTATAGAAAGCAATAGAGAACTACTCTAAGGGGTCTCCCCTCTAGTCAGATTGAGGTTTCTCTCAGCAAGGATCATTGTTCGGTAAGAAGTCTTTGCTCTAGTAAGAGCTTGGTTCCTAAAGCAGGAGTTGTCATTGTGCATTTTATTAGGTGTTCATGGCACTCACAATGTCTGAGTGGCAATGACAATTTCAAGAAGCACACCTTTTCCAAGTAACTTTTGTGTTCTTGTGCTCTTATTCAGGAACAAAAGGGAAATTGTATTTAAATTGTGCATGCTTGCTTTTGCTGATACCTTTAATTGAGGAGAATTGGAAAATTTCAAAACCTCTACTTAGCCTTCCCCGCCCCCCACATACCACAATGATTGGTCTTGATTGTCTTACATCCTAAATGGTTAGATGTTGAATATTAACTACAAGTTTAAAACCTTGAGAGCAAAGCTGCTGTTCAGGTCACAGGAGCTTTAGCTGTTGTTTGTTTCTAGACACAACTAGCTGTTTATAATCCAGGAGGCATTTCCCAGTTAAATACTAAAGGGGTAGGTCAGAGCTTTGGGTATGACGCAACCTTGGCCATATATGTTTTACTGTAAGGGAGAAGTGTTTATGCTAACTGTAGACCAGTAATGAGGAAAGATGACCTTGCGGTTAAAGTATAGCACTGGAACTCAGTCTTGTGCTCTGCTTTTTGGGTTTCTTTTTTAATCACTGTGTGAGCTTGAACAAGTCACTTGACCTCCCCGTGCTTCATCTTTACTCCACACTTCCTCACGTGGATTGGGGAAGAACTATTCATTGTCCATACTTACATAGAACCTCCCTTCTTAGGATCTTCAAACCATTTTATAAAAGTAGTAATATTCTTAACTACATTTAGTTCTGTTGTAGGGATTTGGTGATCTCTACGGTAGGAAACCCCTTTGCTTCTTATTCCAAAGACGTGGGTTTGCTTATCCTTCAGGAATTTTTGTTGAGCAAAAAGAACATTTATGCATGGGAGTGTTCATTTGCAAATGAAAAATAAAAATCAGGGCCCAACAACCCTTGCTAGGATTAATGATTTGTCACAATATTAAAATAACTGCATGTTAAATACTGACCTCTTCTTTAAAAAACACAAAACGCCTTTAATTGGATGTAAGAGAGACACCTTGAAATATTTGTTTGAAGTGCTTTCAAAGTCATGACATTATAACCTATGTAAGGGGAGGGGAAGGCTTTGGATTTTGCAACTAGGCGACACTTCTGAATTAGTCTGGCCCAACTCTGTGCAAGGTTTGTTTTGTGCTCAGTTGTATATGTGCTTGGCTTTATGCATTTAGGCAGTTAATAACAGGCTGCTGTTGCAGAGGGAGGCAACCACCATGGCAGGCCAGCCACAGCCACCACCTCATAAATGGCCTGCAATGATCTCAAGTGAACAGCTGAGTATGGAACTGCACCAGGTGGAGAGGGAAATCGGGAAGAGAACCCGTGAGCTGAGCATGGTGAGTGCTGTGGGTGTGGGACTTGGCAAGGTGGAATACAGAGCTGCTTGGCTGGCTGTAGGATTTTAACCCTTGTCAGTAAGGCTCTCTATTGGATGACTGCTACCAGTGTTAGTCATTTCCCTGTCACCATTTTATTAGTCAAAACCTCTAGGTTAGTAGTAGTCCGTGTCCAGGATTTGAATTCTAATGTGCTTAAAGTATTCAACTTCATTTTTGTAGCCTTTTGAAAACAAAAGTAGGACTAATTTTTATAATTGGGCAGCTAACTACAAACTCTTAGTATCAAATTGCTGTCCAAGTCTTCCTTTGGTTATAAGTGCAGCCTTTCAACTGACTACAACACATACCTGTATTGTAACATGCATAAGAATTTTGCAGTTCCATCCAGGAGAGGGCCAGTGGTCAGTACTCACCTTGTGGTGTTAACGTCCTTGGTCTTTGCTTCACAGTGTCATTCCTGTCTTTTGGGAAATTCCGTATCTTGTGAGGATGGACATATCCTTCTGAATCTGTTTTCTTGGCTTTTGCATGGTGCTTTGTGCAAGATTTACAGGCATTCCCTTCTGTTCCCGTGGAATGAAGCCACAGAATTCGTACAGTGTGAGACAATATTTTCTGTCCTCTTCTTTCAAAGGAGACCCAGTCTTCACTGGACATGAAAAGCAACCTGGGCACCAATAAACAGACAGAAAATGGACAAATAGAACCACAAAGCAAGGTTCCCACTGAAGACCTCACACTGACATTCAGGTAACAGGAATTTCCATTGGTCTAATACAAAGAGTATCAGATACTTGTTGCTTTTGTATCATTTTTATATTGAGTATACATTAGTGAAGAATGGAATTATTCAATTTATACTATTACCATGAATCTGGGATGATTTCAGCCAAGTGAAGGAATGAAGTGAAGGTGTGTGTGAATTGTTATCTAGTCCCCCATAAAACAAATTACTCTATTCTGGGCTTAGTAGCAGGAATATATTGGGGGCATTAGCTGTGAAATGGGGATGTTTATGAAGATCTTGAGTAACAGGGCAAAACTCTGCTTTTGCACCTGCATGAAGCTTCCAATGGTGATTGAGCTCTGTGAGTCTTGAACTGGGACTGCATCTACACTATAAAGAAAAAGCATTACAATATGCTGTTGGCTGGAATGTTAGAGGTCTGCACATCCGCCACCTCAGGAGTTTTACAAGTGTTAGTTAAAACAGTAGTAAGGTCATTACTTCTGATGTAATTGAACTAGAAAAGACTACAGTGGCTTCTCTCAACTATGAACAGAAGTTTTTACAAGCTTTTCAGTTGTCAGACTAGTCTGTATAATTTCAGTTAGATAATTTAAATATTGATACTAGCTTAATGCCTGGAAATCAGTGTAGATTTTTAGTTAGCTGGTGTTTGTTTGACGATCAAGCTATTAGATTCCTGAGGGGTGGTTTTGTTTTTTTTTTTCCCCTCCCCCCCACACACTGGGTAATCAGAGGGACAGCACTGAACCTGTGATGTAATGGTGCTGTATTCACACTTAATTTTGTTTTCCAGTGTAACTTAGAAGTTATTGTAATCTTTACGACTAACTGCAAAGAATAAATCACTAAAATATTAATAATTTTTGCATCCTAACAGTGACTCAGTGTCAAGACAGTAGGGTCGTAAATTGCTGATAATAGCATGACCTTGTTGGAGTCTAATGGGGGGAACATAGAGATCACTTAGCTGTCCAGAGAAATTGAGGCCTTCAGAATAGTTGAGGTACCATAAATTAAATTCAGTGATTAATTTAAAAGTAGCCAAACTTCTTGTAACTTAGCCAGTTAAAATATAAAATGAAGATTTCTTCACCATTTTTTTTAGTAGAATCCTCCCTTTCCCCTTTGTCAGCCCTGCACAATCTGCCCTATTCTATGTCCTGAAATGGAAGCCACTAGAGGGAAGTATTAATACAATGGCAATTTCCATTTTCACTGTGGAAATAATGAAACAGCGACAAGTATCTCAAAAAACTGTTCTGGAAATGATTTTTTGGGGAGCTACATTAAATACTCTGTTTATGCAATCTATAGTTTGAGTGGCAGTTAGTTAATTCTATATGTATTTTTTATAAAATGGATACTATTGAGTGCTGTTATAGAAACTGTACAGTTTTCCTTTATAGAGTTGCTTGTTTTCCACTATCTATATATATAATATAATATTCATTCTGATCAGGTAAGTATTCTTGAAAAGTAACTAGATAGGCACAAGCTTGCCTTGTACAATGTATCTCATGAAATAGTCTCAGATGGTTGTGGCACTGCAGCAACAATAGCCAGGGCTTTGTTATACAGGTTTTTAATCAGTTTATCCTCCTTTTCTCCTTCTACGTCCATCCTTCCACAGTGATGTTCCAAATGGATCAGTCTTGACGCAAGAGAACATCAGTCTCCTGTCAAACAAGACCACATCTCTGAGCCTGTCAGAGGACCCAGAGGCAGGAGGAGACCACCAGGACTCCCAGAGAACAGGAGTTGCACCCACCTCTTCTCCATGAAGTGAGGAAAGCACCCTTCCCCTCCTCCCCCCCCTCCCGAGTTTCTGTTGGGGAGGAGGAGTTGGTAGCTTCCATCACACTTCCCTCTAAAGGTGGTCAGAGAAATGCAGGAGCAGCAGCAGGAGGAGGTCTGGAGGCAATGTGCACGAACACCACTACTAGAAACAAACCCTGCACATAGTTCACATTAATGCGTTTTTTAATTAAAAAAAATTAGCAGTATCTGCAAGCAATTCAGATTAAATTTGTTTTTGTTCTGTGAATGAACTTTATTTTAATAACTTTGGACGCCTTGGATCCCAGGGCTTTAAAAAAAAGATATTATATATATATACTCTGTTTGATTAATTGTATGATCTTAATGAAGTAGGTTCTTTCTTTTACTTTGGTATTATTACATACCCAGTGTATAATTCCTTACCACCTCCACTCTCTTTCGCCTCCGAAAAACGTTGGCTGCGTCCTTGTATGAATTTAAAGGTGAATGAGGGACACAGGATGGAGGGAGGCTATCAATTGCAGTGTCAGAAAACATGCAGCAAACATCAGAAGGTTTTTTAAAAATGAATTTCTTGTAACTAGGAGTTCTCTTCAACACCTATAATACCTTCCTACTTATACCCATTGGCTTTTAGCCACAGTTGACGCAATCATCTCAACTCAGTGGAAGCATTCCATAATATCCATCCCACTGCAGCATGTATCCCCAAGGATGCTATTTAAGCAGTAGCAAAAACAGTCCAGTCTATACACGTTACATTTATTTAACTAGGAACTGATATGACCTTGTATTTTGTGGTTGGGATTAGAGTTCAGCAACGGACAGAGGACCTCAACTGTCTGAGACCTGTGTGTTTCAGACTGCCAGGAGAGATTGAAGAAATTAGTTGTCTGGCTCCTGAGCCTGACCAGTTGTCACTGAGCAACATGACAGAGGCACCAAAAAGTTTCCATCCTTTGCAATAGGAAGGTAAAAAGAGCAAGAACACAGATTTTAAGGAAGAAAAATAACTGAAAACTAGCTTGTAAAGACCCTTTTCTGTCAGCCACTATTTAGAAACATGGAAGTTTCCTTTGTTAGGGCATGAGAACATAGTCTTTTATAAAGGGTCTCTTTTGTAGCTTAGCCTCTTGCAATCATTATAGCATCTAGGGTTGCTTCAGAAAGGGTACAGACTACCTGGTATGGACCTGATCCAAAGCCCACTGAAGTCAGTCAGTGAAGAAACTTACATTGACTTCAATGAGCTTTGGAAAAGGCCTTCCATTTGCCTGTTTTTAAAACACTATTTCAGTTATAGTTTTTTCCCCCTTACTGCTAATAACTGAGCGGCTTGTGTATAAATAGTCTTCTGCTTTTATAATCTGCCACCTCTGTCCTGAAATTTATTTGAGGTATCAGTGAAGGCTTCTCATGGGAAGAGGAAAAGAACTTTAGTTTACACGCACAAAGCTTGGCAATTAGCAAAAGTAGAGGCGGGCAAATGTAGAAGTAGTACTAATGCTTGTAAGATCCATGCATACCAGAATTGGACAGCAATGACTGGAAGTCCAGCTGCTTCTCTTGAACCTGACCTGTCACTGCTGGATGGAATCCTTTCAGAATACAGCATTTCTTCTCAGGAGGAGAAAAGTTGCATCCAGAAATGCCACTTCATGTCCAACAGTGATCCTGCCAGAAGCATTTGGAATACTTGAAAGCCAGGATTTTTTTGCTCACTCTCCCAGTGGAGGTAGGTAGGTGGAGATGACACTTGAGTGGAAGAGGTTTTAAGAAGTCACAAGCCTTTCAGTTCTGTGTGGTATTATTCTACTGTGAAGTTCCTCTTAACAGGCACAAAAATCAATGAGGATTTGCTCTTGCTGCATGTATTTTGACCCTTTTTGCCTGCACTGAACTGAGCCCTTCTGAATAGAAAGCTCAGTGGAGAAGAGTCTGTTCAGTGTTGCTCCCTTCACGGCCCTGTGGCCTACTTTCTGTTTTTCTTTCTGGATTAGACTACTAAATCAGAAAGCACTGGTTATGTAATAAATTTATTGCATTGCTTTGGTTGGGTAAAAGCAAGAGTTAATACTTTTCTTGTTTAGTTGTTTCTTAACCCTTAACTCCTGCTGAGGTCATAGGAACCTTGGACTAAGCTTTGCATCCATTATACTGTTAATTTAAAAAAAATGGGGGAGGGGATACAGTCCCACTATTGCCTACCAGTAGTGTGTCCAAACAGAAGACTCTTTTGAGTAGTGATTATTTAATTTGCCCAGTCAAGGCACCGCATTTATATACTATTTCACATTGAATTTGATTATGCCCTACAGACCTGGCTGGTCAAGGATTTGATACACATATTGGCTTGGGATTCGAGCTTTCTTTTTTATTTAAATAAAAAATTATATATATATAAATATATATATATATATATATACACATATATACATAGTTATATCTGTATATATATTGGGTATGTTTTAAGAATTTTTTCACATGAGCGCAGCTGTTCTGATCAAATATCTGATGGGGAGGTAAAAGCATTGAATGAAGATAAAGCATTTTCGGCTCACAGCCACACTCTTCATGCACATTTATTTCACTCTTAGCTGAACTTTGGCCTCACAATTGCCAAGGACAGCAGTTGTGAGGCTTGTTTGTTTTTTTTCTTGATTTGTGGGGAAGGCTCTTCTCTGCGCTGGTTTCTCGCCAGCTGCACTGTTTCTCCCACTCTCACATGTTTACACCATGCCCCTTCCTTGATCATGGCCTCCATCCTTCCAGCTTGGGGGGACTGGGCTGACTTCACAGGGAGATTATTTCTGTTCCATCCATCCCCCTGTTAGGGTGAGCTCAGAGCGCTGTCTTGACAGCTTGCTTGTGAGTGAGCTGATTCAGGGACCCATGCTGTGGTCTCTTCTCCTGAAGTGAAGGTCACCAACACCAGGTCAGCTTTGACTTTATTTTTAAGAAACATTTTTTCCTGCTGTGTTTATATTAACACAAGCTCATTTTAGTCAAGATAATTTAGTGCAGTATTCTAGTCTAGGAGGGCAAGTGCAGAATACCAGATTTTCTACTTTTGACTAGAAAAATCTTCTTTACATAAAATCATTAAAATTACCCCAAAAATGTTATACTATGGCACATTCTCCTCCACTGTAGGGAGAAAATCTGGAGGAAGCAAAAAATTATGGCCCGTTATCTGCTGTGCCAGCTAGTTTCATTTCCAGTTCAGAACTGACCCTCTTCTCTTTAAGCATAGGGAAAGAGAAATTCTACAGTAAGAACTGCTCAGATCGCTACATGTAGGTCAGCAAGGGTAAATGGTCTTAAATCTATGGATTAGAAAGAGTACTTTTATGTTGTTTTTCCCCCGTTTGTGCTGTACTTTTTGTGCAAAGTGTCCTTGTTGTGATCAGTCTCTCCAGGTGAATGCCCTGTTTGCTCAGCATTGTAGTTTTACTTGTTAACTAGTCTGTTTAATATGTGAAAACCTTATTGATTTTGGCTTTGTTTCCTTTTTCTCCTGCTCTTGCCTTTTCCCTATGTTTCTTTGGAGAAGTTTAGGTGATAAAAGTAGTGAAATAGGGAACCAGGAAAAGGCTTTAAATTTTCATGAAGACAGTATCTGAAATCCACTTTCTGTGGAAAAAGCCTGCCAACAGAGCTGAGAGAATCCATTAATCTTCAGGTGCAAGGACCTATTGTTAAAGCAGATAGCTGGTCCATGGGAATTTAGATTGTTTACCGCTTTACTCATTTCTGGTCCCTATTACACTGTCCTTTTCGGTTAAATGAAACTGGTACAGCCTGGCTTGGTCTCATCTACTCCAGCAAGAACAGTGTTGGAATACTGTTGGGGCACTGTCATGTTGTATGGCAAGTAGGGTAGATTTGCTGGTGTAGATCAAACCTTTGGTTTTTGCTAGCAGAGTTTCAAACATAATGTGCACAGAACCCTAAAAATGGGACACTTCAAGTAGTAGGCTAGTCCTCACAATGTCAGAGACAAATAGCTGACCCACTAGGAGTATAAACAATTTCATTTTTCCTGTAATATCATGGGATTTTTTCCTTTTACATGTGCCCCAGTTCCCCTATCTTAATGATAGAATTCTATATGCTTATCTTCTAGCCGTTTGTAGGCTGCCCTGCCCCATTTCAAAATAGAAATCCTGTGAATCTGAGCACCTTTCATACATGTAGTGCTGTTGCCACGTTAGCCTCAAATTCTTCAGCTGTCTCGGTTCTACTGACCCTTATTACCTCCCTCTGATCCACCACTCTGGCTTGCCCATAATCCTCCCTGATCGTGCAACAGTGACAGTTTGCTGCCTCAAAACAGAGCATTCAAATGAATTCGCTTAGCCAATAACTTCTGTGAAGTTGCCTTTTCTAATGGTGTTATTACTCAGTGATGCACAAATGTGATATTGCCCCTACTGGTAGGCAAACGGGGTCTGTATAAACATGGTAAACGGCTGTTTTTCTTTAAAGGAGAGCCAAAGACTTGTGCTTTACTTTTTTCCCCTTTTTTTCCCCCCAGGATAGCTATTTTGATAGTCAAATCTTTGTAGAATTTTGTGAGTTGACTGTGTTCTCCTGGTAGCAGTTTGCATAGTTAATGCTTGTCAAGCCTTAAACACATGTTGAATGGTGGCATCAGTTCATCTAGTTACACAATTTGAATAGGGTGTGTTTAAGCACCTAATATATTTTGGAGTCTTCTAACTTTCATATTTGTTCTTTCATCCACTCCCATGCACACTCAGCTAATTTACAGATAGCAGAGAAGGCACTTAGAAGTTTATATAGTTAAAAAAGCAATGTTTATAAAAATTTATTCCTTGATTAACCTATTGGATTTTGCTGATTTAAAATCAAAATTTCTAAAAACTAGTTTGCTGCAAATGTAAACCTTTGCTGACTTCTAAGGAAGTCCAGTGAGACTGACAAGACTTCTGTTCAGCTATACCATTACTTTAAATCAAATACAGTACAAATACTTCATGCACGGACATTGTTGCCTACTGAAAACGAATATGTAATATCTGACAAACTCACTGAACTGCAAAGATGTAGAATTGGGCTTTTGAGTTTGACATACTGTAAAGCCTTTTTTAAACTACTTTCCATGGGCTCACTGAAATCTCTTGCAGATTGCTTTTGAAATTCAGAGGGGAATACCTAAACAATAAAAGTAAACAGAAAACCCTCAGCTTCTTGCTGTTTCCATTCACAAAAGTGTGTAGCTTTTAAAAATTATTCTGACAGCCACAGATCAGTGATAAGTACCAACCCTCAGGGCAGCTTTTTGAAGTGGGACAACTTGGTCAAGAAGCTATCTTCAGTCTGATTTAAATTTTAAGAAAAAAGCCCAAGAAATTCAGTGCTAAAAATGAGAGCATTGAGTAGCAGGGCTACCTGCTAGCCTCCTCTGTTTAACAAAGGGAAAACAAATCCGTGCAGAAGCTGTGTGTGGAGAAGTACATAGAGTAGTTTAAATGAGCAGGCAGAATAACTGGCATGACTTTGCCTCCATAAGCATCCATTATATTGATTCCCTTCTCCTCCCCTGGTCTCTAAAACGTGTACACTTTCTGCCCCCACCTCCTAATATTGGCAGTACTGACAGTGATAGATGCTACTGTCCACAAGTTTATACATCTCTTTAACATACTAAAATGCTTCCCCTGTCTTGTTCAGCATAGGGATTCAGACATTGACCTGGTGAAAGGCCTGTCATGCTAAATGTAATCTCAATTTATATTAAAAATTAATCAGCACTTCTGACTCACCTTCTAAACACAGTCTTGGTGCTGAAAAGTGACATTTGTGTCCTTTGCGGTATGCGAGTACCTGGCCAAGATTGTTCATGACATGGAAACTGATTTGCTCTCACTGTATCTTTAATATGAAATATAAAATTAAATACTAATACCATTTTGTTAAATACTGATATCAGCTACTTGCTTTCTGGCAAAATGGCATTTAAGTGTCAGTTCAGTTACATGTCAAGTTAACTGGTCTGGGGGACCTTATTCCAAGAGAGTCTCCTGACACAGGTTCTACATTGTAGTGTAAACTAGATGTTAACTGTGTCTCTGATCATGCCTCATCCTTGGAAGCAGTTGATTGCTGTGATGTAGATGGGAGGGGAAAGGAGCATTAATGTCATTTTAAATGACTGTATAAGTAGTGAGAGCCAGTTTATGCCATGAGAACTCCGAACACTAGAAGCAGAGAGAGTGAAGCTTTCTTTGAAATCTTCTAATGAAGGAGTGCATGAAGAAGTTGGCTCTTCCTCTGTGTACTCTGGACTTCCTCATCAACAGCGCCCCAGTGCAGGTGGAACTTTATAAGACTGTGGCCAAAATGTCCAACCTGTTAAGCCACCTGAATAAGTAATCTGACTTTCAGTGCTGCCGAGCCCCTGCAGCTTCCACAGAATTAACCTCTAAGTCCAGTAGAAACTGCAGATGCTTAGCACCTCTGAAAATCAGACCTCTTCCATTCAGGTGCTGAGCTCCAGCCAACAAATTCTGAACGCTTTTGCTTGGTCGATCTGGAGTTATGCAAGTTTCACCAGTTCCTCCTGGTTCTGAGAGGTTTGGCCAAAAGGAAAACACAGCAGTATCAACTTCAAAATAACCCAGGTTTTGTCTTAGGGAAACTACAACCAAAGGGAGATGCAGTCCATGAAAAGAAAAAGTATTAGATTGTACTGAAATATGTATCTGTAACAAAAAAACAAAATCCTGTGGTGTATTTGATGTTTATGGTATAAACTAAAAATAATTTGCTTCTCTGTAACATTAAATTTGTTAATTTGTGGCAGATAATACTCACAAGTCTTTGGCATCCAAAACTAGATTGTATACTGGATAGATCCCACAACTGGACCTATGCAGTGAGCTCCTTTCTAGCTTTCGTTAGAGGTGGCAGAAGCTTTCTCTGCATACAGAGAACAGCTTGAGTCAGGAGAGGAGAAATAACCCCCCTAGCAACATAGCTGATCCATTGTTCGTAATATTTATACCATTCTTTTGCAGCCTCTTCTAAGTGGGCAGCTGCAGTGTGAACAAAATAGCCAATAACGTGAGACTCTTAGCTTTTCTAGTGTAAGGAATTTCTGCCTTCCCTGTGGCTTCTGCTTGCCAGGTAAGCAGCCTCTGTGCGAAGAGGAGCTTTCCTTGAGGGTCAGCTTATCAGCTACGCTGTAGCTTGATTTTTTTTTTTTTTTTTTTCTGCTTTTGATAACCGATGATAGTGATGTGAAGAGCTCTGTCCCCACTTTGTTCCATTCTATGGGGAAGTGGGTGTTAGGTGTGTGGGAGGATTGTGACAGTTAAGGGGCAGAACACACACAACCACATGTGTTCCCACTTTAGAAGCCACCTAACTGTTTCCAGTTGTGGGATTTCTCTACAGAAATACTTTTATTTGTAAGCCTAGTTTTCTTTGGTTTCTTAGGCTCATACCGGTCTCCCCGAGACATTCTGCAGTCATTTATCACCTTTTTGGGTGGAATTTTATTTTTTTTTGTTTTTGGTTTTTAAAAATAACTTTTTAACATTGGTGCATATATGCTTGGGATAGAGCTTGTGTAATTTACCAATCGTATTGATTGTATGTGATTTGTGCCCTGCAGAGGTATATTTAACAAAAAATAAATAAATAAAATTAAAAAAAATAGAATAATAAAGGAGACCATGAGATATGAGTCGAGTCATGAATGACTTCTTGAACTTATTTAGTATTTTGGATAAGTAAGAATCCCTGTATGTGCTGTTCCTGTAGGTCAGCACTGAACAAAATGTCATTCTTTTTTTTAATTTTATTTTATTTTTACTTTTTTAAAGTGGCCCCTTGTTGCTTTTCCCTTTTATTCCTCCCAGTCAGGAAAAAGTCCTGAGTCTTAAAGGGACAGCACACTCCACAGTTGCTGATTATTGTAAATACTGTTTGTACTGCTCAAAACACTCTTTTTAAAGAGTAGAGACTAAATAGAACATGTGGCTAGAATTCCATAAATTATGAATTCTGCATGCACACAGGGAAACTGAAATGTGGTACATGGAGGTTTGGCTTGGAGGAGTTCTTCAAAGGCACATATGGCAGTTCGGTGTCTTTCAGTGTGAGTTAGGCACCGACATGCCATTTTAGGGGGACAGTGCAATTTGCCTATTCGTACTTCCCCTGTGTTTTTATCCTTGCAGTGTTCTGAAATTGAAATTTAAAAGTAAAAGCCGCCTGCATATTACATTGAGGGGAAGAAGGAGGTTGACTGATACTAAAACTAGGAGGGTGTCTGGTCGGAAAGTTAATATTTTCCCTCATGATTTTAATGTAAAGTGCAAAGCAAACAGTTTCACTTTTGTATTAAAAAAGCAAACCTATTTTATGTGTATGGTGATTATATAAAAAATGCAACATGATGAAATGCTGTTTCCTTCCTCCCTTTAGAAATCCTGAAGGAGGTTTTATTTGAGCAAGTAGGAAAGGGGTGATTAATCTTTGGGGTTGTAAACGGATGGATGTGTCTATAAGTCATATCGGCTTTTCTGTCATATGTATTAAATGATAAACTAATGGAGAACACATATGAAATATTTTCTCTCTGGATTGAAGTGCGTGGTCACCTGAGTTTGTGTGATGTGATCCTGTTAATCATGTAGCTCTTTCTCCAGTGCAGCCTCTAGAATCCTGCTGGGTAGGGAGCTGCCCAGTATTAGAGCAGAGAAGCCTGTGCCCCTTTTTGAAGATTTCCTATCTGGTCATGGAGTCATGTGGTAACTCTCACCTCAAATCCTTTCCTTTGCATGGAGTGACTTTTGTGCATTCTGTATCCTCCAGACATGCACAAAACAGGATGTTTAAGACAATCCTTTATTGTTCAGAGTCTGTGCTCTAGAAGTGCAGGGCTGGCAGTCTTAGGTTTGAAATACAATCAGTTCCCCTCATTGAAACATGTATTTGTTTTAGTATGTTAGCTTCAGAATGAGAGTAAACCTGGCCCCCAGCCTGTTATGCATTAGCAAACCTACAACAGGTGCAGATTTGAGACTCATAAACTTTAAGGTCAGAAGGGACCATTATGATCATGTAGTCTGACCACCTGCGCAATGCAGGCCACAGAATCTCGCCTACCCACTCCTGCAATAAACCTCTCACCTATGTCTGAGCTATTGAAGTCCTCAAATCATGATTTAAAGACTTCAGGGTGCAGAGAATCCTCCAGCAAGAGACCTGTGCCCCGCACTGCAGAGGAAGGCAAAAAAAAAACCCAGGGCCTCTGCCAATCTGCCCTGGGGGAAAATTTCTTCCGGACCCCAAATATGGTGATCAGCTGAACCCTGAGCATGTGGGCAAGACTCACCAGCCAGACACCCAGGAAAGAATTCTCTGTAGTAACTCAGATCCCCATCTAACATCCCATTGGGCATGTTTACAGCTAATGGTCAAAGATCAATTCATTGCCAAAATTATGTTATCCCATTATACCATCTCCTATAAACTTATCGAGCTTAATCTTGAAGAACACAGGAGAAGAAGATAGGTCTTCCCTCTTCCCCCTCCCTCCCTCACTGCTTGAGATATCTTGAGGGCGAGGGACATCAAGTGTGTGGAGCAAGTTCTTTCATTAATGAAAATTCTGTCTTGCCATACCTGATCCCATTCAGCACAAACCAAGGGCATCCCCTGTAACTGGCAACTCACTCAGACATTTGCGTATGTTACACTCTTCTTTAACGTTGCACCCCAGGCATTGTTCATCCCATATCATGCACACATTTTGTTAGTGGTAGTGATTGTCACTGCATTTAAGGCCCCCTTGAAAGTCCATTTATTCTCAGCTGGCTGTTGTAATGTTCAGATTGCATAAGCTCCTGTGGAATGACTAACACTCTGAGTGCACTGTGCTGAAAGGTGTGCCGCTCTTCCCAAATAATCTCTAGGTCCCAGGATGCTGGGGAGCCCACCTTAAGTGGGAAAACACCTGATTGAAAAAGAAAATCCCAAGTTAAGTGATGAATTTTTGGTCTTTTTTAGGAAGGCATCAGTGGTTGCTTTGAGGACTATCAGTTTCCATGTTCAGAGTGCTTTACAGACCCTAATTAACCTCTACCTTGTTCCTGAGGGAACCTGTTGCAGTGGGCTGGAGCATGGGGCTGCTTGAATCCCAGTCCTCCGCTATAAGTGCTGGATTCCTCTGATGTCCCTGGAGCGTCGCTGTCTACAGCTCTCTGCAAGAACCTGGCAATGTGCATCTGTGCCAGAAAGCATGGCCTCCGTTCCTACAGCCGCCTCAAATATCCTTCAGTTCCTCCTTTCTCCTCACGTGAGGAGTGACTGTGAAAGCCTCACTAGTGTGCTCAGAAACTGCCCCACCCAATTTGTCTCCAGACTCATAAGCCACCCAAAATAGGTTAAAACAGCTTTCAGATGGGGAAACTGAAACATCCTCCTTCATGTCACTAGGGCCAACATGGTGCTCTGTGCATTGCACAAAAGTGTGGCCACATACAAAGGTTTGTAATATTTCAAAAGGCTGTCTGCCGAGGTGAGTGATACACACTGGAGGCCTGTCTGCTCTTCCCAGCTGTACTGCGTGAAACCTGCAGAGCCTCTTATTCTCTCTGTTGTTCATGGTGCCTCTTTTCCCCTAGAGTTGAAGGTGAGAGACCTTAACAGCACTATGGTTGATGGTTCTGAACCTTCACCCTCAGGTGACAGTGTGAGTGGCTCACCAGTTTATCTCTCACTTGAGGAACCTGAGCTGCTGACATCTGCCCAGTGATGTCATCAAGACAAAAACTGCCTGCTCTACAGAACCAGATGAAAAGCGCACAATATTTGATGTAATGCATTTTCCGTGTCTGACACAAGAATAGTACCTATGCAGTCTTGACATGTCCTTTCTGTGTTGGGGGCCTCCCCCAGCTGCAGTGACTCTATGATCCAACAAAGCACTGAAAGAGCCTAGAAAGAAAAGGTGACCGACGAGCTCTGTATAGCTTGAAAGCTTCTCACCAACAGAAGGTCCACTAAAAGAGAGCTCCTGACCCATTTTGTCTCTCTAATATCCTGGGACTGACATGGCTACAGTAACCCTGCTTGCTGTAAAAACCTGTCCGTTTTAAAAATCAAATCACTTTGGAGCAGAGAGAGGCTTGTATCCTGGCTAGATGGCCCCAAATCTGCACTATAGTCTACCCTCTGCCAGTGTAAGTTGCCCTATGTACGTGGATTTTTTTAATCACAGTTCGGGAGTAACCTTAACTTCCTAACTGATGTCATTCCAACACCACTAAGTTCAGTGGGAATCTTTGTGTGAATTTCAGGGTGCACTGGTCCAGGCTCTTAGCCCTTTGCTGCAGGACAGGTTAATAATTTCTCAGTAATACAAATGTACTTTTCTTGTCCTGATGGGAAATGGACATTCCTGATGAATTAAGGTGAGGGAGCCATGACAAGTGCCTTCCTTTGGCTATGTTGAAAGTTATTCTCAGTTAAAAGGCCTACAAATTATATTTGGTGAATGTAAACCAATGACCTCATTTTCTCTCTACCTCTTCTCCCTGCCCCATCCAGTGGTGCTGAGAACCCAGAACCCCCATTGAAGTTTATGGGATCTGTCAGTGCTCAGCACCTTGGAAAATCAGTCTGATAACCTACTAGAAAGTGTCCTCTAAAGGTTTATCTGTACTAAAGACCTTAACTTTATGGCTCATCTCCCATGGAGAGGCATTTCAAACAATGCCTTCAAAGGGCTAATGTGCCTGTTATTCAGTAACTTGCATTGCAGCTCTGGCTGTCAGTCGTGTTCTGCCAAAACCTGCTCTCTGCAGGAGTGAAAACAGGACAGTGCTTCATAAACACTTGGGGTTTTTTACGCATAGTCCTGGGCATCTTGCTGGCAGTGTCTGGAGGGTAGTGGGCTTCTCATGTGCTCTTGTACTGGTCTCTCTTTTGAAGATGTTACTGATTATTGCATGATAAAACCAATTTGACTGGCTTTTGTAAACCAAACTATGTTTATAGAGCAAACTGCATCTGAGATGTTGAATTAAATCAGCACCCAGTTCCCATCCATGCCACTTGTGAGGTGATGAAGGATCACGATCCCCAGTTTACCAATGAAAAAACTAAAGGACAAAAGTGTGATTTAGCCCAAACTGCTGCAGAATGGAAAATATGCAAATCTTCCCCAACTTGTATTTGGTTGGTTGTGGGGGAGGGGGAGGAATTGGCCTGAGCTAAGTTTTTTCTAAAGCAACAATCATCTGAATTCTGGAAAACATCTGTGTGTGGTGTTAGCCAGAATTGGGGAGCCCTGGAGTGTATGGGGAGATGGTGATCAAACTTTCCCTCCTCAGACTGAACTTTAAAACCTTTTTCAGATCAAACATTGCTTGGTTCAACTCTTTGCTTAACCTTCCACAGTTGGTCATCAGCCTTTGACCTCAACATCCCACCTCTTCCCTCCCTCTCTCCCCTGCTTTGACTGAACACTTGTGGAGTGCAGAAATTCAGTGCAGAAGCTACTATTGACTAGCTTTGTGTCTGATTTTTTTTCCCCGCTCTAAAGGAAGCGTGCCAGTCACTGTACATTGGAGATCACATCCTGTAGGCGAGGAATCTGAGACACCACAAGGTAAGAGGAATTCTTTCCACAGTCCTGCTTGCTTCCAATGAGATTTTTCATGTGCATTAAAATGGTTTCTCATGAACTCATCCCACTTTGTAGAAACCTACAAACTCCAGCCACTTCTAGATTGCTTGTCTGTTGGGGATCGCAGACTGTAGTGCTGAGGGGCTGTTTTTGTAGAGTTCCATCTAGATTTCCTAAAGATCTTGGTTACACCATGTGCTGCTCACTAGAATACCTGCAAACCCTTCACTTCTTAAACTGTAAAATAGGGAGCAATTATTTCAAGGCAGCTTTGTTTTCTTTCACTTGTCTGTCTAAAATGCTGTTTGCCTCAGGTTGGGGACCTCCAAGGGGCACCTATCTTTCCTGGGAATTTCACACGAAAAAGCTCTGGTGGGAGCAATTCCACAAAGGCTTAAGCTCTTCAATATTTATTAGGCTTTCAAGCACTCAGAGCAAATAATAGTGACTGATTTCTTAGCGCTATTTCTAGCATGGTGTGGAGGGAGCACAGCTCTGGCATGTTTGTTAGAGAGTTACCCCTAAATTTGTAACACCAGTGACTATGCCCTTGTCAGAAGACAACGTTGTTGAGCAAAGATATTGGGGTGGAAAATTACTGGGATATTTAGATCGGAACTCTGGTGGGGGTGGAGGAGGTTGTTTCTAAAGTGTGTTCTGGGTGTTGACTCCAGAACTTCCCATGAACAATGCAAGAGACTACTTGGAGCCTTGCAATTTTGAGCTGATTAAGCAACTCTCTACCCTGACCTCCCACTCCATCATTAGGATTGAAGGGCCTGCAAAAAAACCCATACCTATGGGAGTTTTGCCCTGGACTGCAGTCAGACTAGAATTCCACCATCTGTGTTTAAAACATTCACTTTCAGCTCTCTCATGGAGTAAGGCTGGACCAGCCAATCTTCTCTGCTCTGTTTAGGTTTGCATGCATGCCCTTTGCAGTGATATCTGAGCACCTTTCAGTAAGGTTTGTATTGCCGGGGTGGCCCTACGTCGGTGGAATTCACTCATAAGAACATAAGGCCATACTGGGTTAGACCAAAGGTCCATCGAGCTCAGCATCCTATCTTGTAACAACGGCCAATGCCAGGTGCCCCAGAGGGAATGAACAGAACACATAATCATCAAGTGATCCATTTCCTGTTGTCCATTTCCAGCTTCTGGCAAACAGGCTAGGGACACTATCCCAGCCCATTCTGCCTAATAGCCATTGATAGACCTATCCTCCATTAATTTATTTAGATCTTTTTTGAATCCTGTTACAGTCTTGGCCTTCACAACATCCTCTGACAAAGAGTTCCACAGGTTGACTGTGCGTTGTGTGAAGAAATACTTCCTTCTATTTGTTTTAAACCTGCTGCCTATTAATTTCTTTTGGTGACCCCTGTTTTTTGTGTTATGAGGAGTAAATAACACTTACTTTTTCCACATCCGTCATGATTTTATAGACCTCTGTTAAATCCCTCCCTTAGTCGTCTTTTCTGAGCTGAAAAGTCCTAGTCGTCTTAATCTCTCCTCATACAGAAGCTGTTCCATACTCCTAATCATTTTTGTTGCCCTTTTTCTGAGACTTTTTCAACTCTAATACATCTCTTTTGAGATGGGCTGACCATATCTATATGCAATAATCAAGATGTAGGCATACCATGGATTTATACAGAGGCAATATATTTTCTGCCTTTCTATCCCTTTTTTAATGATTCCCAGCATTCCATTAGCTTTTTTGACGCCTTGAAAACGCATGTGAGCTTTAGCCTGGTTATGGAAAAAGCAATGCTGAGAGTGGACACTATGATGATAAGCACTAAGGCATGCCTCTTTACAAGGGCTTTTAGCTTTGAAAATCTGGACACTAGGCTGTCGGAGACAGCCTAGTCTGTGTTCGTAAATAACCCTGTCCTTGCAGTTGACTGAGAGCTGAGTTGGGGCCTGCAGCTTGCTGCTGCTCCTCCCAACTTCCTGAAATGGGAAATATGATGCAAAATCAGTCACTGATATAATATTGGAGGAGCAGTTATAATACTCCAAAAAACCTTCTCAGGTGAAGATGGCAGGCTAAAAGTGAGGAAAGCAACAGCAGTTCTGGCTGTCCATGTACACAGCAAAGGCCCTTGGGTGCAGATCTCCATCTTCTCTTGGCCCCTTGCACATTGCTCCCAATGGGAATGAAATGTTCAGAAGATAGCACTGCGGGTAGCTTTCCTGGCTCTTCTCCTGCAGCTCCTCATTCTGTTTCTAGGTATCTCTGTAGCGCTTGTCACCACTGCATTGTTTATTATTAGGTAGATAATAAAAACAGCTACCACCTTCAAGCAAGATCATTGTACTTGCCATTCTGCAGACACTTAACAAGGCCATTTCTGCCCTGGAGAGCTTGCAATCTAAAGAGACTCAAGAGAGCAAAGAATGAGAGGAAGGATTATTAGCTCCATTCTAGATGAGGAAGTGAGACACAGTTAGTGATTTTTGCACAGTGTTTGTGGAAAAAGCCAGGAATGGAACCTAGATTGCCTGTGTCATAGGTCACTGTTAACCACAAAGCCACCCTTCCTTCCCAATTCCATTTTATCTAAATGCCTTTGAGTAAAAATTGTACTGCCAGAGGCCACGGTTTCCTGGTAGTGGAACTGTTTCTATGGAATCACTCTAGATAAAAGTACCTTAGCTTGCACCTAGCCATAAAGTATGCCATGCTGGGTTACTGTGGTGATGGGCACTATGGGAAAACCTCAGATAGACCCATCTTTTTGCAAAGGCTCTTTGTGGAGTATTGAGTCCTGGGCGAGTAGCCAAGTTTTCATTCCTTGTCTTTCAAGCTAAACAGGAGCATGGTCTGTATGTTGCAATGCATAGGATATCTGATCAGACCCAATGTTAAGCCATGCAAAAATGCATGTAGAAACCATAGGGATGGAAGCCTTACAAACAGGTGTACTCAGTACTGTGCGTTCCACTGAGCCTGCACTAGGCTGGAGTGCTATGCTACTGCTGATCAGAGGAGTATGAGAAGCTTGCACGAATAGAAGTGTGACCATCAGTCAGTGGTAGTTATTTGGCTAACCTGTGCAGTGAGTATGACATTCTGATAGCCCTCTTCTGCTTGGCCTGATTTCCCAATCAGTAATACTGATGTAACTTGCAGGGGCACAGTGAATGTTAATAAATGTAAAGTGCATTGAGATCCTGAAACAGCGGTCGGCACTGGGCGGTCACCTCTGCTTAGCACCATGTAGGGCTGCCTAAAAGACCATTTTTACTGTCCCCTCGCTCTTTTGACTTGGTATTTCCCATATTAGTAACTCAATAACAAAGTAGAGCCGGGACTGAGCATGGAGCCCATCTCCTGCTAAGGACCAGGAAAATATTTAGAGTAGAGCTGTCAAGCGACTAAAAATAATTAATTGTGATTAATTGCATTGTTAATAATAGGAAACCATTTATTTAAATATTTTTGGATGTTTTCTACATTTTAAAATATTTTTATTTCAGTTACAACACAAAGTGTACAGTGCTCACTTTATATTTATTTTGATTACAAATATTTGCACTGTAAAAAACAAAACAAATAGTACTTTTCAATTCACCTAATACAAGTACTGTAGTGCAATTTCTTTATCATGTAAGTGACCTTACAAATTTAGAATTCTGTACAAAAAATAACTTTTTTCAAAAATAAAACAATGTAACATTTTAGAGCCTAGAAAGTCCTCTCAGTCCTACTTCTTGTTCAGACAAACAATTTGTTTACATTTGCAGGAGATCATGCTGCCCACTTCTTGTTTATAATCTCACCTGAAAGTGAGAACAGGCATTCGTATGACACATTATAGCTGGTGTTGCAAGATATTTATGTGCCAGATATGCTAAAGATTCATATGTACCTTCATGCTTTAACCACCCTTCCAAAGGGCAGTGTCCAAAGCAGTGAGGACTGACACGCGTTCGCTTTAATCATCTGTCTCAGATGCCACCAGCTGAAGGTTGATTTTCCTTCTTGGTGGTTTGGGTTCTGTAGTTTCCACATCAGTGTGTTGTGCTTTTAAGACTTCTGAAAACATGTTCCATACCTCGTCCCTCTCACATTTTGGAAGGCACTTCAGATTCTTAAACCTTGGGTCGAGAGCTGTAGCTATCTTTAAAAATTTCACGTTGATACTTACTTTCTTTGCATTTTGTCAAATCAGCAGTGAAAGAGTTCTTAAAATGAACAACATATGCTGGGTTGTAATCTGAGACTGATATAACATGAAATGTATTTCAGAATGAGTGTAAAACAGCAGGAAACATACAATTATCCCCCAAGGAGTTAAGCCATAAACTTAATAATGGATTGTTTTTTTAACAAGCGTCATCAGCATGGAAGCATGTCTTCTGGAATAGCGGCTGAAGCATGAAGAGGCATACGAATATTTAGCATATCTGGCATGTAAATACCTTGCAATGCCAGCTACAGAAGTGCCATGTGAATGCCTGTTCTCACTTTCAAGTGACATTGTAAATAAGAAGGGACGGCATTATCTCCCAGAAATGTAAACAAACTTGTTTGTCTTAGCGATTTGGCTGAACAAGTAGTAGGACTGAGTGGACTTGTAGGCTCTAAAATTTAATTGTTTTGTTTTTTGAATGCAGTTATGTAACCAAAAAAAAAAATCTACATTTCTAAGTTGCACATTCATGACAGAGATTGCACTACAGTATTTGCATGAAGTGAATTGAACAATACAGTTTCTTTTATCATTTTTACAGTGCAAATATTTGTATTCAAAAATAATATAAAGTGAGCACTGTACACTTCGTATTCTGTGTTGTAATTGAAATAATTAATTACAGAAAGTTTCTATATTTGAAAATGTAGGAAAACATCCAAAAGTACTGAATACAGTCTATTGAAAACTGCAATTAATCACAATCTTTTAAATCACAATTGTTTTGAATTAATCATGTGAATTAATTGTGATTGATCGACTGAGGAGTGGAACGATTTCCATATGAAGATTACAATGGGAATAGTGAGTTTGGAGAGGAGACTGATACGGTGGCTGTTATGTCCATGAGCCCATTTGGAGAGATGGCTCATGCAAGGCTTGAAGCTGGATTGTAACTTCTCTTTCTGGTTTCAGAAGGATGGATCTGTTTGTGTGGTTGATCATCAGCCTCTGGGGTGCAGTAGCTCCTCAGTACCACCCTGTGGAAGATATTTGCACTGCAAAGCCAAGGGACATCCCAGTGAATCCCATGTGTATTTACCGTAACCCTGAGAAGAAGGAGAGCGAGGGGCCAGGGTCAGACCAAGTGAAGGAGAAGATCCCAGAATCTACTAATCCCCGTGTCTGGGAGTTATCAAAGGCCAACACTCGCTTTGCCACAGAGTTCTACAAATATCTGGCAGACTCCAAGAATGACAATGAAAATATTTTCATGTCACCTCTCAGCATCTCCACGGCCTTTGCGATGACCAAACTCGGTGCTTGTGGTACCACTCTCCAGCAGCTCATGGAGGTGAGTGGCACCATCTAGTTGCTATCCCAGCAACTGAAGTTAGAGCAAGGTTACTAAAAGCTGGCTACCAGCTGTTTGTCGGTGATTAAGCTCTCCCTAGGGCTCCTCCACTCAGGACATTTCCCTACTTAGAGAGAGAGAGAGAGACCTCTTGGCTAATAAAGCTCCTTGTCAGGACACCTGACCTTGTGGAGAGCACTGCAGGAAGCTCCAGGCTGGCTTTCTCTTGATCTGTTGGGAATTCCAACTCCTCTAGCTCCAATGGTTGGAGTAAATTCTTCTGGTGCACGCTGGGTTCAGGCCTACTGGCTCCATATGGAGGAGCGGGAAACTCTTCAAGTGACATGGAGGAGAAGGCAAATACTTGGCTCCCAGTGGACCCAACAATATGTAGCTAGGCAATGTTAACACGCAGGGATAGAACATCCTTGAGGGAAACCTAATGAAACTTGGGCATGGGTTTAGTATTAGAGCTCCTCCCACTTCCTATAGCAGCCCAAACTTAGGATGCCCCTATCCAGATAAGGGAAAAGACGTCTATCACTCCATGGAAATGCTGTCGGACAAAGGCTGCCTCCTGGAATGAATAAGGGAGTGGGTGGAGACCACAGACTGACTTCTGTTTTCAAACAAAACAAATTCACAGCATCACCCAATATCCAGGAAGCTGAGTCCTTACTGATCTCAAGGCACTTGGGAAACCTTCAGTGCGGTTATTACAGTCTGTGCCTGCCTAGGGAAATCTATGGTGCTAACCACAGTGCTTTTAATGGACCTCAGGCTGATCCAGCTCCTATTGAAGTCAATGGCACAAGTCCCATTGGTGCTTACATGGCTGGAATCAGCCCCCACCTGCCTCATGAGTAAATTATTGCATGAGCTGTAGCAAACCAGCAGTTCCAGAAACAAGATCTGCCCATTACCTGAACGGCAGATTGTCTGAGTCCCCACTTATCATCGGATTTCTAACTCTGTTCATTTTGCTTGCCCTGCTCCGCTTGGACTAACCAAGTGAGAGGTGTGCTCTGGGCACAGGTGTGCTGGGTCCTTCAGCTGACACCAGTATCCTATGTAGCAGAGTCATCTGTCTAAGGCACCTAGGTACACTCCCATTATCATTGTATCTGAGCACCTCACAATTGTTCATGTATCTCTCCTCCCAAACCTGCTGTGAGGTAGGGAAGTGCTGTTCTCTTCTCAGAAGGGGCACAGAGGCCCAGGGAGGTGAGGGCTTTGTGTGCCTGGGAAAGTTATACTAGTGTAAATACGGAGGTGTGAATTTAAACCACTGTTGGTACACTGGTGTAATACCCCAGGTGGACTCTTATTCCTGAATAAGCGTGTTCACATGGATCATTACATGGGTATGGCGTGACTATACTGGGGGTATAACTAGAAACATTTCCGTGATAGACAAACCTTTAGTGCAGAAGTGGGCAACCTTAACCTGAGAAGGAGCCAGAAGTTAGCAATGTAGTGCCAAAAAGCCACAGTAATAGGTCAGCAGCGCCCCATCAGCCTCCCTGTCCCGCTCCCAGTGCCTCCCACCCACTGGTAGCCCTGCCAATCAGCATGTCTGCCTCCCTCCCCACACCTCCTAATCAGCTGCTCCATGGCATGCAGGAGGCTGGGGGAAAGGGAGGGAGAGAGAGGAGCAAGGGCACAGCAGACTCAGAAGAGGGAGTGGGAAGGGTTGGAGTGGGGATAGGGCCTGTGGCAGAGCTGGAGTTGAACAGTGAGCGCCCCACAGCAACACTAGAAAATTGGCACCTATAGCTCCAGCCCCGCAATCGGTGCCTATAAAAGGAGCCGCATCTTAACTTCTGAAGAGCTGCATGTGGCTCCAGAGCCACAGGTTGGCCACCCCTGCCTTAGTGGCTTGAGTAAAGTTATGCAGGAATCCTGCAGCAGAGCTGGGAACTGAAACTGGGTGTCCCAGTTTCCCAGGATTTAAAAGAATCCAGGTCTCCTGATTCCACATGCAGCAGCCATAAGGACTCCATTTGCTTCCTGAAAGGAGAGAGGGAGGACGGTTGGTTACGAGAATTGTGAGGAATCAGAGGGGTAGCCGTGTTAGTCTGGAATTGCAGAAGTGATAAAGAGTCCTGTGGCACCTTAAAGACTAAAGTATTGAAGCATAAGCTTTCGTGGGCTAATACCCACTTCGTCGGATGCATGCAGTGGAAGTATCCAGAGGCAGGAATAAATAAGAGTCAAGGACAGGTTAGAGGAGATAAGGTTAGTCCAGTCAGGCTGAACCAGCTTGTTATCTCTAATCAGAGAGGATGAGGTCCTCCTTCTAGCAGCTGATCTGGAGGTATGAAAACCGAGAGAGGAGAAACTGCTCTTGTAGTTAGCTAGCCACCCATAGTCTTTGTTCAATCCTAAATTGATATCAAATTTGCAATTTGTCACTTGGAGAATTGTGAGGCTGTTCTTAGTGTAAGGTAAAAGCTTAAAAGAGGGTAGAGAGAGAGGATCAGGCAAAAGAAGCAATTGGGGGGTAGTATGGACAGGGTATATAGCCTGAGCAAGGCAGAGGAAACATCTGTGCTTTGAAGGGGAGGAGGAGACAGAGGAGCATCGACAGGATTTTTATATAGAACTTTTTCTTAAATAGTGTTTGTATTCTGGACATTTCAAAGCCTTGTTTCTGCACAACTGCACCCAGCTTTCATGCGAGGGGGGAGGCTCAACTGCAAAGTCTGTGGATGTGTCTAAACTCCACTAATCTCCAGACCGTATCCAGGGGGTTGGATCAGGCCTATCTCTGCTTCCATGTGAGTAAAACCAAACAAACCAAGAGCTCTCATCAAGTACAGAGTGCGTGGTCCTGTGTCTGTGGAGCTAATAAGTGGTTATCAGCCTGTCCCCTCTACCTGTGGCTACAGGAAATGGGGAGCCAGGTCTGGGATTCCTTCTCGCTCCTTTGGTTCTCTAGGTTTTCCGGTTTGACACCATTTCAGAGAAGACATCTGATCAGATCCACTTCTTCTTCGCCAAGCTGAATTGCCGGCTTTATAAGAAGGCCAACAAATCCTCAGAGCTGGTGTCGGCCAATCGTCTCTTTGGGGAGAAATCGCTGACCTTCAATGAGACCTACCAGAACATCAGTGAGGTGGTTTATGGAGCCAAACTCTGGCCCTTGAACTTCAAAGTGAGTCCGGAAGACTTTGGTTTCTATCTCTTTCCAATTCCTTGTGCTGTTGATAAATTCTCTCCCTCACCTCATGTGAGCGACCTAGTGGGTGCTGTGAAGCAGAGGCGAGGGGGCTACGTGTGACTGAGTGTGCTTGAATGCAGCACAATTTTGCTACTGACTGAACCAGCTTTAAGCTCAGATTCTGGTTTATCCATTTACAAGAGTCTCACTTCTGTGTACTGCAGCATGGTGCTCAGAACACACGGTCTGCACTGGGAACATGCCCCCAGTTGTCAGTGGCTGCCTCCTGCAGAGAGAGACAATGGGATGTTGAAAATCCCCCATGTAACTTATTGTTTTCAGTCTGTTCCTGCAGGAAAAGCCGGAGCAGTCCAGGACTCTAATTAACGAATGGATCGCTAATAAAACCGAGAAGCGCATTACTGATGTGATCCCTGAGGGAGGCATTGATGACCTCACTGTCCTGGTGCTGGTCAACACCATTTATTTTAAGGTAGGGGCAACAATCCTAAGGAAATCTGCTTCCCTAGGGAGAGGCAGGTCTATAGCCAGGCTTTGGGTGAGGGGATAAGTCAGTAGATCATTTTCCTAATCCAGACACACTGAAGCTTTAAGAAGTGGAGATGCTGACTCAGACCTGTCAGCTGTGATGACTCATGTGAGTGTCAAATAGGGTGACCAGACAGCAAGTGTGAAAAATCAGGATGGGGTTGGGGGGTAATAGGAGTCTATATAAGAAAAAGACCCAAAAATCAGGACTGTCCCTATAAAATCGGGACATCTGGTCACCTTAGAGTCAAATAGGGGTCAGCAGTGAAAACCAAACACACCAACATTGGGATTGAGAACTGAAAAATGAAGCTCACTATAAGGTGGAGATGGGTGCAAACGAAGCCCAAAATCTGGACCTTCCCATCCTTGATTTGTGTGGGTTGCGGGGAGAGGTCTGGAATCTAGATCAGAATTTATTGCCTAGCTGCTATTTGGGTTGTGCCAAAATCCCAGATCCAAACACCTCTAAGATATGGCAACGATCTGAAATTTGAATGTAACTCCAAATTCCGCAGCCCAGAATGTGCATATTACTGGTCTGATTTGATTGCCCAAGCTGGGGTAAGATGCACACTTAACAATCAGCACAACTGGGGACAAACCAGTGAGTTCTGTACATTAATTCCATTTTGGGGAGGTAGCGGGGGTGCTGAAGAGCATCCTTCTGGAATAGGGGAGTTGTCCATTCCCTAACTAGCTCTGCCACTGAGCTGCTGTGTGGCGTCAGCTAAACCACGTAACCTCTCTGTGTCCGTTTCCCTATCCATAGCCCCCTCCCTACCATAGGCAGGGGAGGGGTGAGAGAGGAGGTTGTGAGGCTAACCTTATTGTTCACCACAGAAATGCAAAGCACTATTAACCACAACACTCACACAACTTTGGGGGATTCAGATTCAGTGGGACCTTGATCTCCGTTTGCTCCTGAAAAATGGAATTCTTGTTGAAGTTTTGCAACAGCCAAAACCGCTCCTAGTCCTGCCCATCTCTAGCATGGACATTGGGAGATGTTGCTAGTAACAAATGGGAAGCCAGTGATGGTCCAGAGAGTGTCCCTTTTTGAAGAGGGGAGAGAAATGCACTGATTCCCCACAGGGCTGGGAAATGCGCTGGTCCGTGGGGCTGGGATTCTCTGATCTGTGGCTGATTAATGTCTCTTTGCTATGGTCTCCTAGGGGCACTGGAAATCAGAGTTCCCTGCCCAGAACACTAAAAAGGATAAATTCTATAGAAGTGATGGCCAGATCTGTACCACCCCCATGATGTACCAAGAGAACAAGTTTCGTCACATCTCCATCCCCAGTGACCACGTGCAGGTGGTGGAGCTACCGTACAAAGGGGATGACATCACCATGGTTCTCATCCTGCCCACCATGGGCACATCTCTTGGAGAAGTGGAGCGGGACCTGACCCTGGAGCAGCTGCAGAGCTGGCTGGGTTCCATGAAGGAGACTTCGCTCTCTGTCTACCTCCCTCGCTTCCGCATCGAAGACAACTTCAGCCTGAAGGAGAAGCTGCAGCACATGGGGCTGGTGGATCTCTTCAGTCCTGAAAGTGCCAAGCTGCCAGGTCAGTCCTGTCAGTTTTCCACACTGAGAGCAGGGGCAGGGAAATGAAATGAAGCAGCGCTGTTAGGGGGCGTCAGCAAGTATTTTAAAGCAGTGCTAGAACTGATTATAGTGGCTTCTCCACTGAGCAGTGCACAAGTGTCCTGATCACAAAATTCACTGCCACCACTGGGACAAAGTCCCCTCGCATCCTAGGGGTGGCCTGTGTGGGTCAAGGTTGAATCTGTAGAGGAAGGGCTGTCAGACTGGCATCTTCCACCAGCACAAAGCTTGCCTGCAAATTGTTCAGTGCTAAGGACCCAAATCTACCCTTAGATATGACCACTTAGGATTTTCACTGTGGGCCTAATGCAATCGCAGCAGGGCAGAATTTGGATCTTTAGCTTGACCCTTGTCCTCATTTCATTTGCCCTTTCCCCCTCAGTGTTGTCGTCTGTCTCAAACTCCCTCTGGTGTGAGAGCAAAATGCTTTGGTGGTTGGGGGTGGGATTGTCTTCTCATAAAGCTGTTCTTGAAGTTCCCTGTCTGTTGGGGTTGGGTTTTTTTAGGTATAAGCGACAGAGTCCTGTGGCATCTTAAAGACTAACAAATGTATTGAAGCATAAGCTTTCGTGGGCTAATACCCACTTCGTCAAATGCATGCAGTGGAAGACACAGATGTTACAGGACTCTTTGTCTGCTTCTGCAAATCCAGACTAACACGGCTACCTCTCTGATTTTTAGGTATAGGTGCAGAGGGCCGTACAGACCTGTATGTGTCTGATGCTTTCCACAAAGCCTTCCTTGAGGTAAGCCTTGCTTTCCGGTGCTCTTGTGTGGTTTGTTTCTTTTAATGTATCTTTTTGTTTAGTGTGTTTAACAAGAGCAAAAACCTTTCCCTTCCCTCCTCTCCCCTCCGATAAACTTAAAATTATGTCTGTTTCTGATCTAAGCCTATGACTCTTCTGGGTTCCAATCTGTGGCAGATGAAGATATGGCACCAAAACCACCAACAATTGAATTCCAAAGCCCAATAGCACAAAGTAGAACATGGCGTTCAGAGTCTGTAAAGAACCTAGGGCCTGAGCCAAAGCTTATTGAAGTCAGGTCTTCCCATTGACATCAGAGGGCTTTGGATCAGACCCCTACAGGATTTTTGGGTCTATGCAAGAAATACTGTGTAAGCCTGGCTGCCAAAAAGTTAAGTGTGGGGGAAGGGGGCATCTAGGGTTTTGGCAGGACAATGAATTCAATGTAATTATTTTAGTTAGACAGTTCTGAGCTACTGCTTTAATATTCAGTTGTTTGTCCTGGGAAGTTATGAGACAACAAATATCCTTTTACTTAACAATAAAACTTGCATAAAAACATTTCAATAGCCAGTGATCGTGATGCTGGTCTTGCTTCCACAGCTAATGTTGCGGTTTTGGAACTTAGATGCATCTTTCTTCATCTCTAGATTCTCCGAAGTCAGCTAGGCCCAGATCCTCAAAAGTACCTAGCACTGAACTCCCACCGAAACCGGTAGGAGCCGGGTGCCCAAGGACCTTTGAGAGTCTGGGCACTCATCCCTCCTTCCCCGTGTTGATGCAGGATTGTCAGTGTATTGATGAGAATAGCACAGGTGGTTTATGGGCCTGTTTTTCAGGCATGCATATGCCCCTCCAATTTGCACAGGACCATACTTAGACGTGTGCTGGAAATCATGGGGTTACACGTACCCATCTGAGTTTGAAAGCAGATGAATTTGAAAATCTGGCCCTTAGGTCTGGATGCACTGAGTGTTAACCAGGTGTAAAGGACTGTCTCATGATTTTCTCACATAAGGTGATGCTTGTGTATTCTTCTATGTGCTTCAGATCCTTAAAACAATGGGGAAAACCTTTTAAAACCGCTCCTGGAAAATCCTCTGCTAACTGTAGCAGAGAGGGCAGATGCTCTGTGGTACCACGTGGAAAAGCCTGGTGTACCCAGCCAGCAGGGCCTGGGAGCTCTGCACAGAATGCGCCTCACTCCCTCTTGCGAGAGGGGAGTGTTTTACAGACAGTGACTTTTTTTTCTCATGCACTCCCAGCCAACCTGGAAGTAAGGGGATGGGGGAGAGGCTGCAGCGCGCATATCTGCCCTGTGTACATGAGGATTGTATGTTGATCCCATCTTCCGTCTCATTGGCAGGTGAATGAGGAAGGCAGTGAGGCAGCAGCTTCTACCGTAGTCATGATCTCGGGGCGTTCATTTCCCATGAACAAAATGATCTTCAATGCTAACAGGCCCTTCCTGCTGCTCATCCGTGAAGTTGCCATCAACACCGTCATCTTCATGGGCCGAATATCCAATCCCTGCTCTTAAGAAGCCGTGGCCAGGTCCCAGCCTTTCCGTCCACATGGGTATCTAGTCAATAAAATATCCTTTTCCCATGTTTGTCTTCTATGCAGCATTTTCTGCAGTATTGCTGGTCAGCAGTTTGGAAGGCCTCCTGGGAAGGCCCAGCTGTCTCTCGGGGCAGCTGTCCTGTTGTTTGACACAACCCTTAGGGACTGTAACCCCTGGCTGTCAGTCAGACGACAGAGGGTGATGCATCTCAGCTGCTGTGCTCTCAGCACCAGAGGAAGTCCCATCCTGCATTCTCTCTATTAAAAGGAGGCTGGATTCTCTCAGTATTTTGCACCAAGATTTATGTTGTGTATCATCATCCTCATTCAGGCCTCAAGTGTAACTCTGAGCACATTTTCCATTTGAAAAAAAAAAAAAATCCAGCAAACTAAAATATGAATAGCTAGTTTCCTCCTTGTTGGAAACCGTTCAGTACATGAGAAAGGAGCAGGCTGGGCCCATAGAGCCTTCAATCGTTAATAAATGGGTGTTTCTCCCCAGCCGACTCGTAACCTAGTAGATGGGCACATCAGACTTCCTGCTAGGGTGTGGTGAATTGTTCCACTCACTCCTGGGGTCATAATGCCTTGTCCCTCTGTTATGACAGGGGATACTGGGCCATATTTGAATGAGTGGTGTTATAACACTGCCCTGAAAGCTTTGGATATTAAGGTATGTGCTTTTAAAAGTTTTCCCAGGCTATGCAAAAATAGACAGCAGGATCAAAAGACTGATTTACTTAAAGTAGAATTGGTTTATTGGAATCAATGTAGTGATGGTCCCAGTTCCATCTAGATTGCATTGGAAAGTCCCATTTTGTAAGGGGGATGGCTCGAAATTAAATAAATACATTTTTGCATTAGGACAATGCTAAATTAAGGCCTAATCCTGCTCCATGGAAGTCAATGGCAAAACCCTCAGGGTATAACTACTTTGCAATGTAAGCCCAGGGTTCAAACTCAGGTTCGGGCCTAATTCCCCTTCCGTCTACACACACATCATGCTAACCTAAGGCTCGGAGTGAGGATCCTAGGATCCTACAAGGATAGAGGGTTCAAACCAGGACTTGAATTCTGCTAACTCTGGCTTACAATGTACTGTTGAGAGCAGTTGTCCAGAGGGTGACCAGACAGCAAGTGTCAAAAATCGGGACGGCAGTAGGGGGTAATAGGAACCTATATAAGAAAAAGACCCAAAAATCGGGATTGTCCCTATAAAATCAGGATGTTTTGTCACCGTAGTTGCCTATTATACCCCTCTGTTGGCCTTCAGGAAGTTCTAGTCTCTAGGCATGGCCCCAATACACATGAATGAATTGCAGTAATTTAACTGGGAAATTCTGGCCCCGTAGGTGTGGCAGAAACACCTCTGGATGGTGGTACATGAAGCATCTGACAGCCAAAAGAGGTGCATGGCCCCACTATACTGCTTGGAAATGGTATTGACTTGTTAGACGAGCCTGACTGAAATCTGTTTGTTCATCTTTAAAAGGACCTGCCAGTCAACACTGAAAATACCTATCTGCTACTGAAAGGGTTTTCCCCTAAGCAAATGAGTTTTTTTCATCACCTCTGCAAATGAGTCCTGAAAGCTCCATGTAGTTACACATGCATTCAGAATTATGGAAATGCACAATGAAGGTAATCCCAACAGTCATCACTCTGCGTCTAGCCCCTGCTAATCAGCCATCCCTATTAAGGAATTAAAGAATTCCTTTATCTACTTCATTTGCACAGTTAGTGGAGTTGAGAAGCTCGTATGGCTTTGGTTTTGTGCATCTGTCTCCTATACAAGTGTGGTCTCTGATCCTTAACTTTTGCTCCACCACTGAATAGGTTTGTAGCTAGACATTTGTGCTGTATTTCACAGTGCTCTTACCCTGTCAGTTTCTGAATCCTGAATGCCTTGAATGTGGCCCCCTTTTGAGGAAGAGCTATAAAAGCCTGTGTCTTATCAGTGACAATGTTATAGAGACAGAGGTATTATAAGGTATTAATACAGAGGCAGGCAGGTGCATTTCAGTCTAAATGCTACAGTAACATGTTAGGGGTGCTCTGTACATGTATATATGTAAATAGTTTACAGATAAGGTGCCAGTAGATGGCGCTCAAGTTTATGTAGCATAGTTCCTGGGGTTTGTTGGACCGATAAAACATGCACTGTAAATGGCTTCCTCAAGGCAACTTATTAAATCAGCTCTTGACGCTGTAGGCCTATCAATGACTGACTACAAGGTACTTGTTAGATCTGCCAGTTTCTGGAATCACCAATGAAGATAGGTGTGGTATTTGCATGTGAGATTGTGTCCTGGTTCTCAGTGGGTGTGGGGCAGAGTTAAGGGTGTTCTATATGGGTTCTCTAAACTGGCATTTGAATGCCTGTGCCTTTTTATACTGTCTAATATTCAATATCTTTACCTGAAGTGGAGCTTCAACAGGGAAAGATCATGTGGTTGACTATGATTTTGCTCTTGTATTATGAGCTTGTTGTAACTTTGAGTTCTCCAACCTTCCTCCCCCTACCCGCCCCAAAAAATTGAGATCTTAACTCCATAACCTTAGGTTCAGGCAGTTTCATGTTACTGAAACTCTACGCTATTGAATTTCCCTGAGGTGCTGGGCTCTTGTCTTATGGAAATTGCCCTGGCGTAAAACTTGCAGAGTGTAGGCGAGAAAAGACTAGCAGACCCCTTGGTTCATCCCTTGCTGCTAGGGCTGGATTAACCTTTTGTGGGCCCCCATGGGGGCAAGGGAGCATGGTGTGGGGAAGGGAGTCCCCAGAGCAAAAGGCCAGCCAGGGGCAATGGGGCGTAGTATGGTGGGGCTGGCCCCGCTTCACCCAGCCCAGTGCAAGGGCACTATATATACACAGCGGTGGTTGTCAGATGCACACTCGCCCACCCAGCCCTGTGCTGCCAGTGTGCACCTTCCCCTCGGGCGTGGGCCCAGGCTGTGCCACACAACCCCCGACTCCCTATGCCCAGCGTCCCTCAGAACTGCTGTGACCAGCAGCCCCCCACAGACCCTCCACCACAAATGCACAGTGCTCTGCACACCACCACCCCTGACGAGCACCCCCCACAAACACAGCCACACCACTACTGTCCAATGCACTTCCCCGCAGCCCACCACAACTACACAGCACCCCACTCAGACCCCGCCACTGCCCAGCATCCCTACATAGAGACCTCCCCCACTGTCTCCCAAAAAGCCCTGCACTGTCCAGCAGCCCCTCCACACACCTACTTTCTCACACTCTGCCCTGTGGCCACACTCACCAGCTCTGCTGGAAGGCGACAGTGTCTGCCAGGCTGAGCTGGCAGCGTGGCCTGGGCTGGTCTAGGGCCAGGGCGGGGAATCACTCCAGCCTCTTGGGAGTGGTGCGATTAGCCAGGCCAGGGACTGCCCCTGCCCTGGCCCGGACTCCCTCGGGACCCACTTACCTGGAAATAGGGTGATCATACGTCCTTGTTTGCCGGGACAGTGCCCTTTTTAAGCTCTGTCCCGCAGCCAACTGATCAATTGGCTGTCAGTATGCCCTTCTGGCGGGGCATGGAGAAACGTGTGGGGTGGCAATGTGAGGTGTCAGGCAACAGGGCTTGTGGGGGGGAGGTTCACTTAACGATCTTTCCAAATACTGTTTGTACTGTTAACTATTGTAAAGCACTTTGATAAGAGCGCTTCATAAAAAAAAAATTAAAAATGGTGGGGTGTGGGGTCTGGCCAGGATTTAGGGTGTGGGAGGGGGCTCAGGGCTGGGGGGTGCAGGGTCTGGGAGGGAGTCAGGGTGAGGGAGGGGGCTTGGGGTTGGGGCAGGAGGTTGGGGTGTGGAGTGCTTACCTGGGGTAGCTCCTATTTGGTGAGGAGTGCAGGTGGGGATGTGGGGGTTGTGGGGGTGCAGGAGTCAGGGCAAGGAGTGTGGGGGTGGGGCTGGGTATGTGCAGGAGTTGGGGTGGGGGGTGCTCCATGCCCACCCCAGCCCGCTGCCCTGAGTGGCTCACGGCGGGGGGGGGGGTGTCAGGGAAGTGTGGGGGCTCTGCCCTGCCCCGATTCCACCTCCTGCCCCGAGGCCCCATGCCCATCTCTCCTCTGTCTCCTCCCCTGAGTGCACTGCAACCCCGCTCCTCCCCCTCCTTCCAGGAGCGCCGGCAAATGGCTGTTTGGCAAAGGGGGAAGTGCTGGGAGCAGGAGGGATGGGAGCATGGTGCAGTCAGAGGAGGGGGTGAAGAGCTGGTGGGGTGATGGGCTGCAGCCCAAGCAGAGCAGGTTGGGCAAAGCTGGGGCCCCTTGGAGCCTGGGCCTGACACCATAGCTTCCTATGAGACACATATACCCATTTTACAGCAGGGAAGGCTCAAGCCTACATTCAACATTTTCACACCGGGCACCCAAAACTCAGGGGCCAGCCTGAAACTCCTGTAGGCCTGATTTTTAGAAGTGCTGGACACTCAAACTCCAGTGTGAGGTGAGGATGTGGAGCTCCTTTGAACAATGGCCACCGATTTTAAGGGCTTAACTTGAGATTGGGGCTGATTTTCAAAGTGCTGGCTGTACCTTACCCAACAGCAGTGGCTGAGCTAGGATTATAAACCACATCTGAACCCCGTTCCTAGGCCTTATCCCTTTACTAGTTAAGGAGGGTACAAGAAACAGCAAGTACTGGGCCTGGTTTTCAGGGCAGGGCCTCCATACTATAAGACCATAAGAATGGCTGTACTGGGTCAGACCAAAGATCCATCCAGCCCAGTATCCTCTCTGGCAACTGTGGCCAGTGCCAGGTGCCCCGGAGTGAGTGAATCTAATAGGTAATGATCAAGTGATCTCTCTCTTGCCATCCATCACCCCCCTCTGACAAACAGAGGGTAGGGATACCATTCCTTACCCATCCTGGCTATAGCCATTAATGGACTTAAATTCATGGAGGTTATCTAGTTCTCTTTTAAACTCTGTTATAGTCCTAGCCTTCACAAACTCCTCAGGCAAGGAGTTCCACAAGTTGGCTGTGTGTTGTGTGAAGAACAACTTTCTTTTGTGTGTTTTAAACCTACTGCCCATTAATTTCATTTAGTGGCCCCTAGTTCTTTTATTCTGGGAACAAGTAAATAACTTTTCCTTATTCACTTTCTCCACATCATTCATGATTTTATCTACCTCTATGATACCCCCCCTTAGTCTCCTTTTTTCCAAGCTGAAAAGTCCTAGCCTCTTTAATCTCTTCTCATATGGGACCTGTTCCAAACCCCTAATCATTTTAGTTGCCCTTCTCTGAACTTTTTCTAATGCCAGTATTTCCCTTTTGAGATGAGACCACATCTGTACACAGTACTCAAGATGTAGGCACACCATGGCTTTATATAAGGGCAATAATATATTCTCTCTTATTCTCTATCCCTTTTTTAATGATTCCTAACCTCCTGTTTTCTTTTTTGACTGCTGCTGCGCACTGCGTGGATGTCTTCAGAGAATTATCCATGCTGACTCCAAGATGTCACTTGCACGTGCAAACAGTGGAGCTTCACAAGCAGCAGCTAGGTTCCTGGAGTTCAAATAGACACAGATGGAGGTCCTAGTGTTGTAGAGGTGGCTTTTGGATGAGGGTGTGGAGGAGTTGACTTCCATCTTGCATGTGGGCTGTGAAGAATTGGTTAATCCAGCCTAGGAGTGTGGTCCAGATGAGGAGGTTGAATATCAGGAAAAATTCCACAGGTGCTGGCCAAAGACCATTTTCCCTCTGATTCAATGTCTTCTGGGAGGCTCTCTGCAACTAAGCACTTTCCAGTTTGCTGTGGGAGAGTGGGCTTGATAGAGCCATGGCTGCAAGGAGAAAGTGCTGTCCCAGCAAGATTGCTGTGTTCTCTGCAGAGGCTGTCAGGCTGCTCAAGGAACAGAGGAATCCTGGTTCAGAATGGCCATGCTTACAAGACGGGACTCAAAATGGCCATCATAAGGTCACCTCTCTCTGGTCTCCTACCTCTGAATCCCTAGGAGGGAAAAATCAAATGGGGGAATTCAGGGAGACTGAAGATGTTACGATCTGAGGAGTTGTCAGGTCCGTTTTGTGACTGAGGGTGGCAGGGAGAAACCAAGTGGGTTGTGAACTTAGATGTGGGGAGGACAGATAAATGAAAGACTAGGGACAAGGTGGGCCAGGGCCACCTCCAGCCACAGGAGAACTTGTTTGAATGGCATGTTACTAGTGTGTGTAAAGAACACATTGAATGAACTGTAGCACTACAACAGACTAGTCAGCTCCAAAAAAAGACAACAGTGAGTATTAAACCATTTAATTTTCAAACCACTCACATGCATAATGTTCTTTTACAGTGTTAAAAGAAAGAAGAAAATGCAATTTGTTTTTAATACAAACAGACTTTCAAGTATACATTTATAGAATTTTCAAAGGTTCCTAACCACGTTGCTACGTTTTCATTCACATTGTTCTTAAAGCTGTTTGCTGAGAGCTTTTTATAAACTGGTTTAAATGTTTTGTACAATTGTTTATCTTCCCCCTTATGCCTCAAAACCTTCTTCCTATTCCTGTCAGCATCATCAACAATCCATGTGGGCTACCAGCCAGGCCCCAGCTAGCCCTCACTAAGTGCTTTTGTGGGCCCAGGTGACCTAGAGGAAAGGAAGGTTAGAGGACCAATGTGGGAAAAGCTTGTAACATCATTTAAGACCAGTTCTGATTTTCACAAATTCCACATAGCAGGGCCCCACTTCAACCTACTGCAGACTCAATGTGAACATTGCCTTTTTAAAATAAGGACTCTAACAGTGCCCCATGCCCCCCCAAAAAGACATTAGTACAGCATGAAACTTCTTACGTGTGAGAAAAGTCTCGTGTTAGGACAGGTGTCATACACCAGCTTCAGCTTCATAGGTCAGCATTTTAAAGAGATGTCCCCATTATTATATTTTTTGGTTACTCTAAACACCAGGCAAAAGCAGGGTCCATGTGAGACAAGAATAACATTTGGACTTTAAAACCAGATCACTGACTAGGTGCCATCTACACTTAAAAAACCCCCAGTAACAGCTCTGTTGTGGCTCAGTCCTGTTCTAACAGCGTTAAACCTGGGGTGTATTGATGGTCCATCTGTTATACTCTAACCAGTGTAACTTCTGACCTATTATAAATGGGTGATAAACACACACTACGGCTGAGGGCTTTTTTTTTTTTAGGCCCACTTTTAAAAGCATTCACACAGACAGTTGGTGCCCAATCAAGGAATGCTACTGCCATGCTGATCTACAGCCACTCTCACCATGGTGGGGAATCTCCTGGGTGTGGTGTGTGTTTTTTTTTTTTTTTGTGTAGCTGGGGCCACAATCTTGCGTGAGGAGGGGATGCTGAGGTAGGAGGTAGAGCTGCACTTGCTTATGAGGCTGCAGCAGGCAATGGCAGCAGCCAAAGGTTTAGCAACATCACTCCCTCCAAAACTCTTGCTAAAACAAGCCAGCTGCATGTACAAGTGGCTACAAAGCCAGCAACAGCCACACCCATCTTAAGAGTTAAAGTGCATTTCTTCCGGCATGGGGTTTTTCTTTCTTAACGTAGCCTAGGTAAAGTGCTGTTCTCATTTGAAAAGGGACGTTGTAAAAATGGCATCTTTTTACTTAGCAGGCCTGTTTCTCCCCTGTCTGTTTGAAGTCAGATCTGCTGCCTAGTGACTTAAAATAAGGTATTTATTGCTTTTCACACCTGTCACCTCTACACAGACAACTCTGTAGGAGAGAGGGAGGGAGATGGATTCTTACCCTATTGAAATAGGATTGTTAATTCAATTCCAACTGCAGGAAGTTAAGCCCAAAGTGTTACAGGTCTAACACTGGCCCTTGGCCTTCATTATTAGACATGAACACAAAAGCACCCACCTTTACTTTCAGAACTGAAACATAGTTTGTAGGACTGGCTGTTAGAAAAAAGATTTTGCTTGTAAACCAAAGCTGCAGTCGATAACAATGAGAACACAACCCTGGATGCCATTTTCACAGAGTCCCTTAACAGAGCGGACCTGCTTTTTAAAAACACAGGTGGGGCAAAATTAAATGCATTCTACATCAGTGGTTCTCAACCTATGGTCTGCGGACCCTTGTGGGGGGCAAAGACTATGTCTAAGGGGGTCTACAAAGGACTTTGAACAGCATTAAACTACATGTTCAAATAACAGATTCCCAAAGGGTTCCATATCTCCATTTGGAATTTTTTTTAGGGGTCTGCAAATGAAAAAAGGTTGAGAACCACTGGTCTACATAACTAGAAACACGTGTAGTATGGCAACCTCAGCACTCAGACAGAGGGAGGTAGTTACTGTCCTGTACATCTTCTGCAGCGTGACGTAATTCAGTGGATGGAGTGATTGTTTTCTGGAGCAATCACCACACAATCTGTTTCCACTGTTTTTTTAAGGACAAAGTTACCCCCGTTCTCCTCTATTGAAAACATATTCAATCCTCCCCTTCTAAGGGGTTTGTGTATTTTAGAAATTGATTGTCAGTTTAGTATATTATTAATCAAATTTGATTAGCAAATTGCAATAAAAAGCCACTTATAGTAAGTTTAAATTACTTTTGTAACTAAATGCTCCATTCTCCTTAGGAATACACCCATTCATCACTCTGCAGGGGTGGCAATTTCTCAGTCAGAGCTATTCTTCCTCAGTGTTACCATGCACCTGCATAGGACAACATTTGATGCAAAAGGCAACATTACTGAACACGTTTACAAAGGAAAAAAAGAGCCAGTAGCCCCAGAGCTGGAGCCTGAGCTCACATTCACAGCCTTGTGTAGAAAAGATGGGGGTGGGAGGTTGGGTCAGGAGGAAGTGGGGGAATTAGCCCTCCATGGGGACAATTCAAGACTGAAGACAGACTGAAATGCCAAAGGGTGGGGGGAACTTGGGCCTTGCTTTCACTCTTCCCTCACAACGTGCTGTTTAGAACAGCTTGCTTTTTGTTTCAAGAATAAAAATCTCTACCACCTTGTTTCTGTCTCTTGTCACTCATCTGCTCTCCCCTTATACCTAGCCCAAGGTGAAGAATCACAGTACAACTGGAACACCCAGTGACAGAGCCAACACATCCTACTCCTTCCAACTCAGGTTTTAAAAAAAGGGCTGTGGGCAAGTCTATTCAGCTCCATGTTTCTCTCCAAGAGAGAGGCTGATTTTTGTGTTTCCTAGTCTAAAAATCAATCAGCAACTTTACATACACAAGTGTACAAGAAACAAATTATAATTGAGAGGAGAAAACACTTCCCCATGCAATTTAAAAACACTTCCCTGATTCAGTTGTCCTGCTGAAGCTGTAGTCCCAGAATCCTTTGCAAGTCATGGTGCCACAGGAGGTTATTTAGTAAGGCCAGAGAGCATGCTTCTTTGGTAAGTGGTATGGTATGATTAATGCAAAACTCCACACAGCTGATCTCAGCTCAGACACTGTGCTTTCTCTATAGGCAGAAACTCCCCACATGGATGTTCTCAGTGTTTAGGAAGAGCAGAAGCCCATTACACCAAAAAGCTAGCGCCAGTGTAGCAGATATGAGACAAATTGTGCCCTAAGCCTGTATTTTGAGTGTAACCCGACAGAACATTATGGTAACTGAATCTTACCACTGCATTTTTAACAGAGTAAGCTTGTGCTGAAGTCACCCTGAACTCAAGGGTACTTCAAATTTATATTGCAGCAGCCTTGAAAGGATTCTGGGGGGGGGGGGAGGAGAAAAGAATTCCTCAGCAGAAAGAGAGAGAGAATAGTGGAATGTTTCAAACCTTTTTGTAAAATCAGAGCTGTAAGTTCAATGAGCATTTCATTATCAACACTTTGTTCATGTGAAGCTTACATAATATCTGGCTTTAAATACAAACCTGACCTGGCTCTTGCTGCACTCCCATCCCCATTAAGTCAGTGTGGTAGGTGTGTTCACATACTGATTTGCATGAGCTAAAGCTATTAAATAAAAGCTTCACAGTAATCCAGAGAGCTTCCATATATGTGAAAACCCTAAGGGGTATAGCATCATGGGAAGCACACATTCCCATTTGTATTGAATGCCCTAGATGACAGCTGGATAAAAACAAGCTCCCCAGCCCCCACCCCTCTGTTGGCTTTATGCACCGCGCAATGTACAATTTTTACTAAGCAGAACAAAAACTTAGGAACGGCTGCAGTGACATGATGAGGTTAAAAAAAATCTCTATTAAAAATGGTCTTTGTCCACGGTAGGTTTTTAAGCTTTTTCAGATTTAATTTAAAATTGACTTTTCCTCACTGCTACCATTGTTTTCTGTATTTCACTATGATTGCCTGAAACTAGATGAGTCGGTTTCACTTTTTTAAAAAAATCCATTTCACAGTTTTTCATGCCCTAGCCAAGGGTCTTGTATGTGAAGTCCAAACCCACGAGAGAAGGTTTAAATAAATACCTTTCCCTGCAATACAAAAAATAATGAAAATATTTATGCATGGGGAGGGTTGTCAGTTTTTCAAGATGGCTTTATACAAACCAAGTTAAGCATGGGGCTTAATAAACTTGACTATGGCCATGGAAAAATGAGATTTACTGCTGCTTTAGATGACTATTCATGTAAGTAGAATGTGTAAAATTGAACAAGGAAGTTGCACAGCAGTGTTTAAAGATATCCAAATATGTTTCTAAAGTGTCACTGATATGAATGGAACAGCCTCTTGGAAAAGATCATTTAAATGATAATGGTAAACAGCCTGGTTTATTTGTGCAATCTGACACTGGAATCAGCAGATTTCTATGGCACGTTTTAAGTTTCATGGACATACACATCCATCACTCAGTATTCAAAAAAGAAGAGAGCTAAGGCAAGATTTTCAAAGGTACATATGCCAGTTGCCCCTAAGGAAAGTTACATATTAAAGTGGTGCATGTGCCTGGAAACTCCTTGATATTCCACTACACTTCACTATGTCATCACTTCAGTCCTGATGCAATCCTTTCTGTCATTCTCCCATTTAAATTCAGATTATCAACTCCTTATAGAGTCTGTAGCATTTAAATGTCAGAGAAAGGGATTTTTAGTCACTTAGGGGAATCTGGATGCTTAACTGCCATTAATTGTAATGCCTCAGGCAATGATTGAAACACCCCTGAAGACAAAGCCTCCTGTACCTGATTCAGCCATGCAGCACAAATTGTAAAAACCTTGCCACCATTTCCTGACCGTGGCTATAAAAATTAATGCAGTGTTACAGCAACTCCCGCAGCTGCCCTGGTGGCAGCATGGGATCAGCACTAGTACAGCCAGGGTTCAGGCACCTTGCCCACGATGCATGACCGTGGCCAAGAAGCCAGAAATGCCTGTGCCCATGGCTTACCAGTGCTGCAGCTGCACATTGCTGGTTGTTGCTTAAAACCAGTACACATATTATCAGGTTAGAGACACCACTGGTGCTCCTAAATGAACCTAGGTTTTTAATTTGCTCTCTTCCTATGCACAACATCTGACACATGCTAGACACAAACAGTTCTTTCCCATCCAGCTTTGCAGGTGCATTTCATTCCCATTCCCCCAATGGTGCTTTCTGGCTATCACCAGAAACAGGCAAATCAACACTTACACTGAAACACCACCAGAAACACCTGTCGACCCACATGAGCTAACTCCTTGTCTTGGCCCAGCCGGCTCCTCTCCCCACATTTTGTCATCATTATGCTAATGTCACCAAACCAACCTTACCTTCCACTTCATTTCTGTTCACACTTTGTAGCCATCCTCCCACTGCTTACCCAATGGCCCAGGTTGGGAAGAATTCCGGCATGAGAGCCAGGTGAACAAAGTGCTAATGTCTCCAATCAGCTCGTGTAAATGCTCAGCGTTTTAACACCTTGGGCTGCAACACTCTCCTCCCCTGGTGCTAAACCAGGCTCTGCATGCTAAGCAGAGAGATGCAGGTAGCACAGGATCCTGTTTTTCCCTTTGAAGGCCATAAGAGTACACGTCCCAGTCACCCATCCACCAAGTACACAAAGCTTTAAAACTGGGACTCAGACATGCCCTGCTCACTTTAACAACAGCACAACTGTGTTTGGCGTCGGTCACCAGTGAAAGGGCAGTTCCCATTTGCACAAGGCAACAGTCCCTTGCCAGGTGGGAATTTGCACCTGCCTGTAGGATCTGTGACTCCTTAGCAACAGTGACATACTGCAAGAGAAAAAGCGGGCACATGCGCACCAGCAGCAAACTGAGCCACGCACTGCACACGCTAAATGAATCTGTTTGTATTCACTCCATCTGATAACATTTTTCGCTACTGCTGCTCTAGCAACACATGCTTCCCTCCCATGCGAGGCTTGGAGTAGCTTGGCAACACCTGACATTCCAGCAGGAGGTGCTGGTCAGAGTCCAAGAACTTTTCTTCCCTCTCATCTCTGTCCCCACCCCTGGCCTGACTTTCTATTTCACCATCCCCTAACACACAGCCTCTCGTGGACACTGGGAAGCTATGGTTTGCAATACAGTCAAGCGGACTGCACCCTGTTTAGTTATTACTGCTTTACAAAAGCAGGACTAGGTGCCAATCTCAAACACTGGGCTCCCTGGACAAATTTAATTTCATAACAAAGTTTAAAGGCTCCTTTTCCCAATGCAAAATACTTGCCTACCAGTGGAGAAAACACAACAACCCACAAAATAGCTCTCGCCTGACACCCACCCCCCTGCAGCTGGAGTTGTGGGGTAGAGGGGAGCGGGAGAGGCAGAACTTGTACGATGCCCTGAAGGTTAACAGATCTGGACTCTGGCAGGGTTGGGGCGCATGAATTTCAATTTGGCCTCCTCCCAGAGAACACCATACTAGCAAGTCCCTGCCCATCTAGCACAGGGGTTCTCAAACTTTTGTACTGGTGATGAAACAGCAAGCCTCTGAGTGCAACCCCCCATCTAAATAAAAACCCTTTTTAATATATTTAACACCATTATACATGCTGGAGGCAAAGCGGGGTTTGAGGTGGAGGCTGACAGCTCGTGACCTCCCATGTAATTACCTCACGACCCCTGAGGAGGTTCCCTACCCCAGTTTAAGAACCCCTGATCTAGAGGAAGTGGGTTTGGCTCGCTGTGCTCTCAGCTGTGGCCCTGTGGCGTGAAGAGAGGTGGTCTCTCAGACAGGACTTCACTGTGCCATCTCCATAATTTAGGCTGGGACAATCAGCCTTAGTGAACAACTGGCCAGCTGTGCCCTGAGCATTTTACGAGAGTCATCAATGCCAGCAGCTCTGCCCTAATGACATTTCTGCTCTAGAGGTTGGTGAATTCATTACTTATTAGTATTATTAGTATCTGCTGTCTTGAAAAGGGACAGACATGAGCTGTGATATGTGGATTCAAGGACAGTACATAGATTCTTGGTTACTGTAGTGGCTGCCATAAGTGCTTGTAGTGCGTTGTCCCCTGAAATGCTATTGTATCATTTCCTACATATCTGATTCGCTGTGAATATCTCCACACATAGCCATAGTCATCTGATAGCACGAGGACCTAGGGAGAAATTATTGTTTGTCTCTCCTTAGCGGCAGAAACATACAAATTGCTGAGCTACAACAGGGCTTTAGCCCTCTCTACAGAGGGACCAATAAGCCCTGCACTGAAAGTGCATACATAGGGCTATATTTTCATACACACAAAACGCTCTAAAATTACATCAACAAAATGTGTGTGGATGTGCAAACAGGTAAAGGCTCAGGCAAACATATAGGGGAACATAAAATGGGTAACTGTGCAGTTACTTGTGTGTGCAAAAGCGTATTTTATTGGCATACCATAAAGGCTTTAAGAAACATTTAGACTTAAAAAATTATTTAGACACTTGGAATGGAAGCCCTGGAACAATGAGACCACGAGGCCCATTAAGGATTTGTAAATGGAACTCTCCAGCCATTTTCTCCTTCACAGATGTCAAAACAGTAGTGGGTAGAGCAGCCCATTTCACCATGTGAAACTGAACCATTTGACTATATGGAATATAGTGACTGGCATTTGGAGCCAACCCTGAATGACTACCGTCTTGCTAAAAGTGGATTGCAGTCATCATTTGCAATGATCACTGTAAAAGACAAATGAAAATGTCTTTTTCTGGGGTTGAGTTCTGTGATGACTCTGCTCTGGTCCCTCTAGTAATTCCATTCTCACAGTGTCTCTGCTCAGTTTTTAGGTACCCGCCTCCTGATTAAAGCTGAACACCTACAATGGCTTTAATTTCAACCACTGCACTGGAGCCATTAACCCTCCTGACCACACTGTAGCAATGGAAACCCTCATGCAAAAAGGGTTTCAAAAAGATTTAATAACGAGAAGTCAGAGTTTAGTATCTGCCCATGGTGAAAAGTGCTTGTCTACTCTGAAGCTTTCAAATAGCTGGGCTAGGTCCAGTTCTCTTTGAAAAAACAGCAATTTTCTGATCAGCCTGAGACTCTGTGGTAGAGAAACCAACACAGGGGGGTTTCACCAGGCTCCATGAAATCCATGCTGGTGGCCAAACAATTCACCCAACAGGCCTGGCTGCAGAATCAACCAACCTATACATGTTTGCTCCTGATGTCCAAGCAGAGTCTGTAGTCAGCCAACTACACTGGAGAGACAAACTACAACCAACGCACATATGCAAAAGGTGGCCAGTCACAATGAAAACTTTAGAGGAAAAGCTAATTGCCTTGATAAATGTTAGGCCATAGTGAGCAAACTTCAGTACCTGATGTTCCCACTCCATCTCTGGTATATGCTGTCTCTCCTTACACACACCTGCAGTCCCTTAACCTCTCTCCCCACATTTTATAACAGGCCCCTTACTTGTAACACTGATAACAGCCTGCCCTAGAGACCCACCTAGAGAAGGGTACTAAACGATATTAACTATAAACAGAAAGTGCAAAAAAGTCATTGTACTGGAAAAAGTCTGTGTTTTTTGCAGCCAAATTTCCAGGACAAGCATTAAAGCTGTAAAACGACGTGGCACATTCACACAAAATACTTTTATGCAACCAAGATGGTCACAGCTGACGTGGACGCAGTGCCATAAACATGCATTTACAAAAATTAAATCACCAGACCACCCACCAAGACCTTTGCCTGGAGTATCTTTACTAAGCCACTGTGCAATCAGGGTGGGAGTTTCTAGCTGATTTAGATTAGTGAAATTTTAAATCTATTCTCCCCATTTCCAAGAAAGAAAAAGGGCTATTTTCTTGTTAATAAAAGTGACATGATTTAAAACTATTTTAGCACAAATACAAATAGAACCACTATCTACACCCTAAATATTTGTCCATTTGTTCAATGATTCTTTTCTGCCCCACTGGGCTATTTGTTCTTAGGTGTGTGTCCTCCCAGGATCCTATATTCCTTCCCTTTAACTGGTTTATTACAGTGACTCCTGCTAAGGACAACTGCACTTAGGGGTTCACTAGTGTAGTGGTTCTCAATCTGCGGTCCATGGTTCTGCAAAAGACTTGGCCTGAAATCTGACTTAACAGAATTCAACATACGTTCAGACAATAGATTTCCAAAGGGGTCCACACCTCCATTTGGCATTTTTAGGGGTCTGCAAAAGAAAAAAGGCTGAGAACCACTGCACTAATACGTCCATTATAACCTCAAAAGGGACATAGGCTGACTGCAAGCTGAGGTTTACTACGGGAAGCCTTGGCCTAAAGGAATTTTTTCCTCACAAAACTGACATACGACAAAGCTCCTTGGGGCAGGGACTGTGTCTTCCTATGTGTTTGTACAGTGTCTAGCACAATGGAACAACCAGTCCTCATAGAGTAGTAAGTACGCAGTGGTCACAGTCAGAAACTGGTTAACTTAAAATTTTTTGCATTTGCCAGATATGAACAGGAGAGCCTTCCCTTACTCTTCACTATTAAGAGTCTCTGGAATCAGTAAATGCAAACTGGACTGTACCTAGCTGGCAGAGATTGCATGAAACACCCCATCTTGCTAACAGGCATTGGTTATATTGGGGAATGCACAGTGAGTTCTGCTAACTCACAGAGGCAAGTAGCTCATTATGCCACTGGATAGAAGGGAAGAAGGAGAAGCTTTCCAGAAGGAGGCAATCTAGGGTGTGGGCTGAGTAATGCAGCGGGAGGAACACTCTGAGCAGCCATGCCTGGAGAGGAGCCATGTACGTTATAGTTAATTTCTGTGGTAATAAAACAGAACCCTACGAGGGGACTGAGTTTGGACTCTATACCGTGTGGGGACTGTGTTTGTGAGCGGACTGGAAGAGATACCTGCTCACGTAGGCCAAACACCATTCTGTATTTATTCCCCCTGCCCCCAACATCCGTTGAATTGGTACAAGTACAGTGAGGTCAGAGGACTCTCTCTCCAGTGAGCGACACAATAACTATCAGCTGGGAGCCTGAATTGTCCTATCAAGTAAAAACATGTCTAAATTACAGTGATGAATGACCTACTATTGCAAAAAGAGTATACAGCTCAGAATATGCTCCATAATTCTCTGAATAGAATAAAACCTTAGTGCTACCAGAAAAGCCATGCCATTTCTTGGATCAATGTATTCTTAGCAATTAATCCTCTGGTTCGTCGGCTAGACTTAGGGCTTTGTCTACACGCTGCCACAATGTGCACTAGAGTGGGGGGAATTCTAAAGCACACCAACTGGCTTGCATGGTCCCTGCTGGCATGCACTAAAAGTATCCTAGTCCACCTTAACATAGTACTGATTGTAATTATAAATAATGATTCCCTTCCATGGTGGTGCACTTTAGAATTCACTCTCCTCTGCTGTGCATGGCTGCGCCGTGTAAACCAGCCCTTAGTTTTAGGACGGAACCAGATACAAATGCTGCAATACTTCTCATAGGACCCATCTGCATTACAGATGAAATACGGGAACAGTCACATTATAGTGCAGACAATGCTTTACCTCTGTTCCATACCAGGCTAAAGCCCTGACTCAGCTGTTTGGGTGGCATAGGTGGTCTCTTAAGGACTATTATAGGTTGAGAATACACATGTATGCGACTGCTGGGTTATACTCAAGGCAGGTTAATAACCACTTCTCTGCAACCTAACAGTCATTTCATTACTGGCCAATCACAGCAGCAGTAACTAATGTTCTACTGTGGCTACAAGAGAGTCAAGATGTATCGACAGACACAATTTGCTTTGCTAATGTCATTGATTGTCAGCTCTCCCTTCCCCAGCATGCCAAACAGAGATTGGTCAATAGCCAATAGACCTGAAGAACGCTGCTGTCAGATGCAAAAGAAAAGCGGCTTGCTCCAATGCACAAAAGAACTAGCAAATAGGCAAAGCCATAATACAGAGAGCCATAAGTCCCGATGCCACCTCTCTGATCTCATCTTAAGAGCTTTCTGGTTAGCCACCACAGTAAGGTACATGCTCTTCTGAAACGGCCGTGAAACCCTCTTTAGGGTCTGGTAGCTGCCAGGGCTGTGGATTGTAATGGGGTAATCTGTCCCATCTAATTAGCTGGCAGTTGAAAAACTGACACTAAGGAAGAGACCAGAGAAACCAGTAAGAGATTCAAAAGGAGAAAGCTTGTTTCTCCAAAAATATAAATATTTAACTATTTTGGAAGAGAAAAATACAGTTTAGAAATGTACTTTTTAAAATCCACAATCCATTCTTTTCCCCACCCAGACTCAAATGTTTCAAGGTTAAAATTCCTAAGAGATTCACCAACGCTGGGTCTCAGAAACATGGATGTAAATAAGACATCTGAGAACTGCTCACAAATATCCCCTACAATATCCCCTACAAGTGCCCTTCTGCTGTCAAGGTGCGTCATCTAGCAATCTGTAGTTCGAGACCAGATTAAAATTAAAATTTGATTAGAATATTGAAGCCCATCTTAATATTTAGAGATTTACACATCCCTAATGATAGCAGTAGTAAGAAAAATTCTGCTTTCTTCACCCAAGTCTTCTTTTCCCCCAATTATAACATATATTCTCTATTGCAACAATTCCCGGGGCATACAAGATACTAAAGCACTGGATGGTGACATTGATGATACAGCTGAATCACAGACTGACTGACTTTTATGAACCTGAACAAAATAAATTAAAGGAAACAGTAGTAACTTCTTCACACTTTGGAGGAGAACACAGAAAGAAACCTGAAATCTTAGAATCCCCAGGAATAGGAAGTAAAATAAAGCAATGAAGATTCTGGCTAGGAATACTTTGAGTTTACATTGGAAGTTAAGACTGAAGATTGACACCAGAAGTAGAGATCTTACCTGCCATGGAGAAATGGTACAAACCACATCAGACTCTTTGCTATCAACAGGGCAAATTCTGGTCCCAACAAAGTCAATGGCAAGATTTCCAGTGACTTCAATGGGACCAGATTCAGCACAATGACACTAAAACAACAGGTCCCAGCCATTCTCCCCCAGTGATATTCAGGGATAAGAAGATGCTTGTGAAGCTAACTCAACCCTTGGTATGGAAGTCATACATTCCCAGACTCCCACTCAACCATGCAAATTTCACTACCTAGTTCTCTAGCTCAGAGGTTGCAAAAGATTTTTGCTTAACCCCACTTTGTAGATTCATGTCCCAGACTCAGCCCTCCACAACTGTGGGGAGGGGAAGGATCTGGGAAGAGGGGAGGCTCAGTAGTCACAAGGGAACTAGGGTGGCTGGCTCACATGGAGGGAGGGGGGCGGAGGAGGCCCATGGGTGCTCGGGCAGAGCAGGGTAACATTATTGCCAGGATGCAGCCTTTTGCTCCCTGCTTGCAGAATCCCTGCCAGCCTCCCCAGCAGAGAGGGTAACTGTTGACTGTTGCAATGGAGGAGCGAGATGGGCAGGGAGCCTACTCTTGGCTGCACAGAGCCCCAAATACTTCCTGTGCTGAAGAGGCACTCCTCCTTGACTCTGGCCCCATCACATCCTTGCACCCCCATTAGCTTTATGGTGCCCCTTCCTAGAGGACATGACACACAGTTTGGGAACCTGTGCTCTAGACCTTCTGTCCTTTTCTAGCTAGCGTCCGTAATATTTCAGATCCACCTTCCCAAACTCCAGGCTCTGTATCTCCCATTATGTTTGTGAAAAAGCTACATTTTCAAAGACAGCCTTTTTAGTATGCATTTCGTTGGTCATTCATGTGCAACAATACACCAAGGTATCTAGAGATGGGAGGCCACTTTGAGCCAAAATCTATCACCCACTTGAAATGGGTTGTTCCTCCCCCCCCCGAGATTTACAATTTGAGGTTCCAGTTCCCCTGGCTGTGGTACGTGAGCTTGGACTGCTGCCTTTTTAAAAAACAACATATTCTATTCCCCAAAGAGCCCTAAAAAGCCTGACACAGATTGCATTCAAACAACAGCCTGTAGTGTTTGCATAGTACTAGCTTCCATTTGGTCACATATATATATATATATATATATATATATTTTTATACAAAAATTTCCCTTGAATGACAATTACTTAAATAATAAACATGTTTTGCTAGCTCTAGAGCCTTCCCTTAAGGATCTTAAAGCACTTTACAACCATCAATTAGTTATGTATTCCACCCCCAATGAGTATCATTATCTCAATTTCAATGAAGGGAAACTCAGGTATAGAGACTTGCCCAACGACACAAAGCCCATCAGTAGAAGAGCTGTTCAAAGAGCCCAGATTTTCTGACTTCAGACCCCAAGCATTAGTCACTATAGATCATCCTCTCATGAGAGAGAGAATTAAAGGAAATATTACTCTCTGACAAACTTGAAAATGACACAAAACCACAAATTAAAAGCTCAATTTGGAGGTTCCCTGAAGCAGCGTTCCTTTGACTTCTATCCTCAAAATACTTCTGCAAGAGCAAGCAAAGCAGTTAGCAGCCCTGAAAATGGAAATCATCTGTGTGCTCTAATTGCACCTCTAAATCAGTCAGGCACCACTGTGTGCAAAACAGCAGATTTTTATAAAGTTTAACTAACAGGTTTTCTGGGTGCTAATTTTTGCTATTACTTAAAATGCATGACTCAAAGTATCCATCTTACAGGCTAATTTGCACTAAATAAACTGCATCTTCCAGATCATTTTTCATCAGCTTCTGCAGTAGCACATAAAAGTTAAGGCCCAAATCCTCCAAATGGATCTGTATGGACAGATTCCTATTAAAGTCAAAGGGGTTCCACACAAGTGCAAGGGTTTGTCCTCTTAGTTCATTTGCAGGATTGGGGCCATATTTTTAAGTGAATTTATTTCTGGTGAAAGGTACAGCACGGGAAAGTGAGGTCATGTGGGTATCACAGGATAGATACAGAACAGGCAGTAGGAAAGAGAGCTTTTCCCAGTCAATTTGTTTCAACCCTGGTCTGGAAGGACCATATGTGGAGTTACACATGTCCTGGCTCTATGCTCATTCAATCCACAGTCTCTGTGCTAAGACTTTCGGAAAGACTGCCAATTAGATCCAAACATATTTTCTGCACTGAATAGCTGTGAGATGGTAACAAAGTTTAGTCACTACCCGTCTCAGTGGGATTTAAACCTGTGATCTAGAAGTGAAATTATCCATATTCTATTTCATTATCCAGGCCTTTGAAAACTGAATTCTACAGAAGGTGGCTTTCAAAATTTACTAACGACCAGACTAACCAGAGGACTAAACATACAGAGGAGAGTGCGGAAAATGATCAGTGGGTGCCCACCAGGGAACTCTATGGGCAATAACCTGATGAGAGGCCCAGAGACCAATACAGAAGATAAGTAGGGGCTGCCTCCCTAGCTCAACTGCTTGGATTCTTATCAGGTTGCTATCCCTGGTTCGTGGCAGAAGGCTCTATCTTTTGTATCCACCTCTGGCTAGAGATTCAAATATATGTTGTATATCCACCCTTCTCCAGCGGTCTGTGGGAAAAGAGAAGCAGCCTCATGGCTGCTGCAAGAGCATGGGGAAGAGTTTGCCCTTCCCCAGCCTTCTGGCAAGGAGGACCAAAAGGAGGAGGTTTAGTTTTCCCGAAAAGCAGCAGCACAATATTGGCACGATTCTTGGTTTTTCCACAGCTATTCACAGAAAACCCAGCAGCAGCAGCAAAACGGCCCAGAGTGGCATTAATTTCACGCTGCTGCTACTTGGCAAAGCTATGGCCAGCAGTGAGGGGACCAGAGCTTTCTGCAGACTCAGGGAAACGCCTGCATCAGTTCACATTTGGAAGGTTAACTTTTTTTTTCCCCCACTACAGAATAGCAAAATTCTGCAGAAATTGATGATCCATGTCCTCTCTTGCCAGGGGCACATAGGGAAGTGGGCTATTAAGCCCTGGTTCTGAAGCTCTAACAGAAATGTTAATTACAGAAGTATTAATATACGACAGAGCTCTTCCCTACACATCCCCCTTTAAATCACGGTTGAAATCACAGTTTGGCTAAGGTGAAAAGTTGCAGTTACACAATGAAATGCAAAGCCAGGTCTCCAGCCAATCCAGGACATGTCTATACTAGAAAAATATTGCCCTTTCTTCCCTCAAAATCAGTGGAGCTGCAAAAAGGTATAATCAGCAATGTACACCGGCCTACAGTTTTTAATCACTGTGTCATGAAAAGCTGCTCAAAGCAGCTGCACCTTTGCTGAAAAACGAGTAGTATTTTTTCTATTGTAGGCAAGACAGCAGTCATTTCTATTCTCCCATCCTGGCCTCATTTTCACTAGAAAGCTGAACCATTAGTGACGATAATTTCGGAAACAGCCCCTTCTGACCTGATTCTCAAACTGCTAGCGTAGATAGCTTTCAGCATTGTTACAGAAAGCACTAGAGACCCCAGGATCTCCACACACAGAAAAATACACATTCAGTAAATGTACAGAAAGAGTATTAATGATCCCCACTCCCATACTTTACACTTACCCTAGCTACAAGCTATAAACTTCACCTCAGCGAGGCCTGGGCAAGAATATTGGCTCTTTCACATGCAATCAGAAATGGTTGTTTGTACAACAACAAGTGCTGCACACACACAAAAAATTATTTCACAAGCTTTATTATTGTTTATTTTTTAGATTAGCCTAGGTTAATAGTAAAAAACAATTTCATGGCTCTTGCCAGGCCAAATAAGAGGAGTGAATCAGCAAGCAAGGAGGTGCTGATATGATCCTAGATTACTGGGATCTCCTCTGTTCACAGTATCAATACAGTAAAAACCTGTTCAGGAAGCTCACAGCCATGCCATACGAACAAGGCATTCACTATTTCATTTCAGCCCTTCATCACTGAATGGATTTGTCGCCATCAGCTTTGGAGAAATTTTGCTTGTATAGCAGTTACTGCACTTTAACCCTTTTCTTCACAAGCTCAGCAGGGAAACTTTCCCACTATATTATATATATAATAATATATATATATATATATATATATATATATATATATATATATATATATGTGTGTGTGTGTGTGTGTGTATAAATAATTTTATGTTTTACAATTGGTAGTATTTTAAAAGTTCTATTATAAACACTTAAAATTTTGTAAGTAACAAAGTATTTTCTGATGCTCTCTAGTGTGAACAGGATAGTTTGAGGGGGTTTTTTTTTTGGTAAGTTCAAAAGCTATGACTAAAGCAGCATATTCTGTGCATCCCATTTCCCCTCTTGCCTTGATTCTGGAGAAATCTGCACTAACAATCACCTCTCTCCTTTCTTCTGTAGCCACTTTTGAACACTCTTAAGGTTTCTGGTCCTATTTTGTTTGACCTTCTCTAGTTTGCTGGTCCTATGGGTGACTCTTAGAACAGCTTTCACTGTCTTATCCTGCCACTTGACAGGTGGTACGGCATCAATGTCTACGTTTCAAATACAGTAGAATCTTAGAGTTATGAACAGCTCAGGAATGGAGGCTCTTCATAACTCTGAAATGTTTGTAACTCTGAACAAAATATTATGGTGGTTCTTTCAAAAGTTTACAACTGAACATTGACTTAATATAGCTTTGAAACTTTACTGGGCAGAAAAAAAATGCCGCTTTCCCTTTATTATTTTAGTAGTTTACATTTAACAGTACTGTATTTGCTTTTTCTTTCTCTTTTGTCTTTGCTGCTGCTTGATTGCATACTTCCGATTCCAAATGAGGTGTGTGGTTGACTGATAAGTTCGTAACTCTGTGTTCATAATTCTGAGGTTCTACTGTAATCAACAGAACTGTACTTTGCAACTATCCTACCTCAGAACATCTCCAAAGCTTTCCTCTGATAGAGCATCCTCATTGCATTCTATCATGGCACCACCAGATTCAAACTGCCTCTTCTAATTCCCCTCCCTAAATTGCATGCACAGAAGCACACTACCACGGCCTTTGCTAGCTGGGAAAGAAGCGGAAGAGGCAGCTTGACCCTTACATTGCACAAAAGGAGAGTGGATCATAATACTTTTGCCCTTCTAGAGGGTCTTTCATCCAAGCATGCTGTAAGGCAGGGAAGTATTATTATCCCCATTTTACAGACAGGGAAACTGGCACAGGAAGATTTGGATTGCCCAAGGTTACACTGTAAGGTATATCTACACAGCAAATCACAAAATTCTGTGGCAACACATCTCAGAGCCTGGGTGAACTGACTTGGGCTTGCATTGTGGGGCTAAAAACTGCAGTGTAGTTGTTCGGACTCGGGCTGGAGCCTGGGCTCCAAGACTGTCCCTCTCTGCCAGGTTTCAGAGCCCTGGCTCCAGCCTGAGCCCAAATGTCTACACTGCTATTTTTTAGCTTTTCAGCATGAGTCCTGCTCACCCGCGTCAACTGATCAGGCTCTGAGACTCACCGCCACAGGTCTTTTTGTGCTATGTAGATGTACCCCAAGTCACTAGGAGGGAAAGGAATAAAACTGAGGTCTCCTGTCTGCCAATTCTATGCTAATATTAACACTGTTTTTCAAACACCTCCTTGCTCCTCCCACTAGCCTGATGTTCATCCTCCCCCATCATACACTATGTCCCCCCAGAAGACAGGCTTCCTTCAGACACGCAGCCTCTCCTAATTCCAAGCTCCAAAAGCAGTAGAACCAGCAGTTCATTCCTATTTGCACTTACATACAACCCAACACCAAAGCCAAAGCCAACTCTTAAACTACTGCATATTTTTAAAGACTTTCTAAATGGCATCAAGACAGTTGCTCTTTTGAATTTGCACCGATGTACCTGTACTATTTTTTAATTTATAAACACATACGCATGTACAAACGTGTCTGAGATGTGATGAAAGCATGTCTCTCTGGGTTTGGTAGACTTACCCTTAACTTCAAAGCTACTTAGAATATAATATGTGCAAGGGACAGAGTTATGATTACTGGAGGAGCAGCAATTTGAATTTCCTGAACCATTATGAGGAGTTAAAGTCGGGGTTTTTTGCATTTGATTTTTATAAACTTATCAAACGAGTACACAGAGACGTAGTTAAAAACAACAATCCATGATAATTTCACTGGGATTGATTGATTCGATATACAGTATTGCTGTTATGTAAGAGCAAGTGCAGGGGAAGCCAAAGATGACTTAGGTAGCCAGCCTCTCACTTGTCAGTTCATCCAGACAAGAAACTTCTTCCTAACTCTTGGCAACATCTGAAGCACTGCAGTGTGCAGAAACCGGTCAGGAAGTTGGAATGCTCTGTGCTATTAATACTAGCACCAATAAGCTCACCCCATCCCAAGTCCCCCCCCACAAAAATGTAGATGAGTCTAATGCAAACTTCACAGCTGCTAATTTCACTTTCAGTAGCCTAAGCGCTTCAGATTTTGCTGACCTCTAGAATACTGCTCAAAGGATGCTGCCTGCTTTTAACAAGCGGGCAGAATGCCATATGCCTGGAAAGGGCAAGCAGAAAGCCCTAAAATAATGGTTTAATTAAAATTTTAAAAGAGACATGCCAAAATAAGACAGGATAAATACACTCAGGCAGGGCAAGATCCACCAGGAGAGTGATATTTCTTCAACATGACAACTACCTGGGAAAGGGGGAGGGTAAGTGTTCCTTGCCCCTGCGACCCCATACGATGGACCAGCAGCTGTTGCGAAGACAGACACCTGTGCACTGCACTCGCTGAATTGGGGCTATTACAGCCAACACCACCACAGAGACCAAGGTGCTGAACCAAAATGCTGTCAAGAAATAAAACGACTGCTTCTCCTGGATCGCTGCTGAATATATTAAAAACATTAAAAAATCCCGTCGATCCCTGAATCAGAAGTCGATTGACCCAGTTTTGTGTTTTCCCAAGGAGATGAGGAAAAGGGGAAAAGCTTTTAGCACTTTGTTTTTGTTAATCTTGTGTTTTGGCAACATCCTGTCCGGTGGTGGTATTGCACTGATTACAGTACCAGCCCACCGTCTCGGTGCTGACAGCTGACAGCCAAACAGGAAGAGGGTCCTCCCCCACAACCCATTTCAGTCTGGCCCGGTGGTGGACACAGATCCCTGTGCCGTCTCCCCTGCCACAACAGCTTCCTCCTGTGGGGGAGACTCTTCCTCAGCCTGCCCCCTGGAGGTGACGGTGGTCTCGGGGGAAATGCTGTGTGGCCCCTCCAGAGGCACACAGCCAGGGTGGTTTTTGCGGAAGTGTTGGTTGAGGATGGCCTGGAAGGGGAAGCTCTTGCCGCAAACATGGCAATGAAAGGGCTTGTTGCCTGTGTGCTTGCGGATGTGGTACTCCAGCTGATCCTTGCGGGTGTACTTTTTACCGCACATGCGGCAGACAAAGGGCGTGATGCCCATGTGGAGACGCATGTGACGGTCCAGACTGCCTTTCTGGTTGAAGGATTTGGCACAGTAGATGCAGGTGAGCCGCGGGTTGTACCGGAACCATCGCTCAGACACTTCCTGTTCACGGAGATATTCAACATAACCGCTCACTCCAATCATGGCGGACTCCTCCACCTAGGCCAGACACATTGAAAACAGAAAAAGGAAGACAATCAGCTAGAAAGAAACAGGATCTTTTTAATCCTCTCTTGAGCACCAGTCCAGTCAAACACTTACATAAATGCCAAACCTGAAGTCACTAGGACTACTCACAGGCTCAGCCTTAAGTACACACTTAAGTGCTTAGCTCAATGGGGCTTTCGGTCTGAGGACTAATAGATCACCAGCTAAAAGGCCCTGCTATAGGTCCCATCTTGTTCCCTGGGATCTGGGAAGATAAATATGGCTATGATCAGTGTTGCACTTAGCTGAATCAAGCTTTGGATCAAATGTACCAATGCTGTGTTCACTACCCGAGCACCTGGACCTGTGTCCTTTTATTAAAATATTGGTGGTTCCTTTTTCGATATTAGTTGTAAAAAGAAAAGGAAGTGAATGGACCGAGGTTTAGTACGATGAAGGCAAAATAAGTGTATGAAAATTACATCTGAAGAGCTCTAGGTACTTCCCAGGCAATGAATTATATCTCACCAATGGGACGTGAAGTCACTATTACCCCACTTTACAGATGGGAACCTCAGGCAGAGAAGGTTTAAATGACTCTCTTAAGATCACAAAGCAAGGAACAGCAAGCGGATCTCCTAATTCCCCCATTATCTTATTAAGCTAGAAAGAAAGGTAGACAAGGGTGGCTCTTTAGCCATAAGCTTGGAAGCTAGGACGACCACTCACATTGCTATTCCTGGCCAGCTACCACACTCATACTGAACTGACACAAATACATGGTCTCCTGGATACCTGCACTCTTGCCTGCAGGTTGGGAGGACACAGCACTTCCATTTGAAGTGTTACGCCAGTTTCATTAAAGCCAAACACTCTTCAGTGGGGAAGGCCGTCCCTTCAGCAGGGAAGCATGGAGCCTGTGAGAGCAACATTCCAATGCCAGATGCCTCACCATTTGATCATCCTTAGAACAGGAAGCTACTTGAGATGAAATGAAAGGAACAAAACCACAGCACATTACATGAAAGTGCTGCCCACAGGTACTCTATTTACAGGCAAGCTTCACGCACCCTCCATACCGAGCCCAGGGGAGCAGGGTGATGTAACACTTGACCATTGGTGTGGCTAGAAGTGCACAGTTCCAACCAGTCTTTTCAATTGAAGTTTAAGGCTATTTCTGTATGAAGTAGTAGTAGCCTTTTCATATTTGGAAAGTGGTTGCTACCCTATGACAAAGTCCTGTCTGTCCTGCCCTATGTTTAGCTTGATCTGAACATTTCTGGATTTCTTCTGAAGGCACAGTAGGATGTTTTTGCAAAGTATGATGAAAATTCAAGGTATGTTTATCTTATGGTACATTACAAACCTGAATTTGAATTTTTGACTTTTGTCTAGCTCCCCTTGGTCTCCCCTCCAGCTTACAATGGCCTGATACTAACTGTCAAACTTCCCATAAAGTTAAGTTGCCTTGAAAACTCAGACACCTGGTCTATGTGAAAAAAAACTGTTTGTCATAAAGCTATTAACAATGGACAGTGTGGGGCCCAATCCTGCTCCCACTGACAGTTATGGATCCAATCGACCACCATTAATGTCAAAGGGTATTTTCTATCATTGTCCTCAATGGGATCAGGAGTAGTCACTTTGAGCCTGGATTTCAGAGATGAGGAGTGCCTATAGCTGGACTTCAGCTGGAGACCTGGGTCCTATGCCTGAGAGAGACGAAGAGAGAAGCGATGGCCAACTCTATTAGCCAACGACAGCTTAGTAAGAACACAAGAGTTCTACAGATGACATCTTACAGAGCCCTTCCTTTTGCAGTAGATGCTACGTTTTTTACAGCTATACTCCTGGCTCTGTAGCTGTGCATGGTTTAATCTGGAAAGGTGGTAGCCTCCCATTGTTAAGGTTGATTTTAGTTCCCCATTATAACATTATACTGCTAACAACAAAATCCTCATGCTTTCCAGGTTTATGGATCAGTGACAGGCAAAGTGTGAGCTAAACATTTACTACATTGAGTATGTACATTCAGAGAGTAAAAGCCTTTAACATGGCTGCTTTTTGACATCTTTGCAAAATGCCTTTTTCCTTGTACTCCTCTCTCTCTCAAAGACATGTTTTTAAATGATGGTAGGTGCACTTTTACCACCCTATCAAGGGCATCAGTGAAGACATAACCCAGAACCTCCTAACACCTGAAATATTCAAGTTAGCTGGAAGCCAATAGACAGCTTTTATCTTCCATGACTTTAGCTATCTGAAGGCATTTTTAGGGGGGGGGAAAATCCCTCCAGAGCTATTATCAACACAGCTGCAGCCATGGTGGGATCAGCAGTCGTTTGGGTAAGCATGGTTTGGCGGTCGTCTTGTTCTTTTAACCAAAGCCTGAGTTACCTCTTATATCATTTATAACACCCAAGCACTTAAAAAGCAAGGGAATAAATAGCAAAGATCATCCTAAGTCTTACGTTGCCACAGACACATACAGCATTTCTATCAAGTATAACACGCATATGTGGTCACAATACAGTAACTGTAACTTTCCAACACCATCATTCACTGGTTATCCGAACCCCTGTGCTAGGTTATGTACCTGGGAATTGGGCTGCTTAGGCTCATCCATCCGCCCGGGAGACTCACTTTTCGATCTGTACCGCTCAGTTACAGTAACCATGCTGCCAGAAGGGCTAAATCTGTGGGGGGAAGAGTGTAAATAGTTTTTAATGGCTATCGGCACAGGATGGTCAATACATGTACTGAGCAGCAAGAGGAGCACCTGCAGAGAATCTCTTCTTCCCCATTAGGAGACAGAATGTGGAGCAGTGTAAATGTACAAAACACCAGGACAGACTGGCCTGTGCTTCCAGTGTTAATATCTGAAATATGAAACTGGGTCAATAAACTTGACTCAGGAATAGGCAGATTTTTGGTTGCTACTAAAATAAAAAGGGAAATGGGACAACCCACTGACTCAGGCAGCACTGCAAGAGAAGAAACCTCTGCTCAAAAAGCACCTCCAGTCTTCCAAGTCCCTGGGCAAGTACAGTTGAGGGATGTCCCACAGATGACGCAGATGGCTCCAGGGAAGGAGTGGTGGAAGTTGTGTGTGGTGAGAAACGATGGATACCCAAGTGTCTAAGGCCAGCTGATCTAAGGAGAGGAATTAACAGAATCACAGAAATTAGAAATAAGACTGTCCAGAACTAGTTTGTTCCCCTGAAGGCCAGCCCAGGATCATTACCTTCAGTATAGATTACAGAGCTTTTATAGTTTCAAATGATGGGGTATCCACCATTTCCAGGAAGCTGCCCTCCCAGAGGACTGGAGGGTTTGGGATGGGAAAGAAGGAAGGGGAGGAAAAGCACCACAAATACAGCCGGAACCTTTTCCTTTAATCAGAACAAATGAGGCCGAGGGATAGGGAGTTGACAACACAAATATAATCACCTCTTATAAATGAAGGCCTTCTGCTCTTACCAGAGAAACTGTCACATCAGGAAGGAACAGTGGTTCATCCAATTCCATGTTCTCTTTCTCAAAGTGGCCAAATGACGGCTGCTTCAGAGGAAGATTTAATACCCCTCACAACACACTGAATTCTGCAATCCTGTACCACGGGGAGGCAGATTTCCTCCTGACTTACTGCTGCTGACCAGCTTGTTTCTGAAGGAGAGTGGCTGATACCCTTATGATTTTACCCTATCTAGCCTGTAACTGGAGACGCTGTTCTTATTAACCACACAGCAAATACTTGAGGACTAGTAACAGATATATTTTTGAAGAAAATCTTTCAGCACATATGCCTAAGAATAGTGTGTGAAATAAACAGTGATAGATGATCAGGGAAGACACATGGTCAAGCCAGATACAAATATTGTGGAGTCTGCTCTTCCAGCCACACTCAGTAAATGGGTTAAAGGAACCTCACCTGTCGATCTCACTGCTGGTTGGCCTAACCACTTTGGCTCCTGATGACCCTAATGTGTAAGTCTCCTGGCCCATCGATCCGTGGCCTGTTGTATCTATTACCATGGTCGTGACCTCCTCAGCACTGCTCCCATCTTCTCCCGATGGCTGATTCTCCGTTCCCAGCCACTCCTCCAGGTTCTCTGTTTTAATGCGCACTCCTCCAAGCACCCTAACATCATCGTCATTCCGTCCCCCACGGTCTGCCACTCCTGTCTCAACGTACCACTGTCCTGCTCTGTTAATCCGCAGTATGGGCTCCCTGCTCTCCACATCTGAACTCTGCTCAATTATCTGAGGGCTGGTGGACTCCTCAGGGGGGCTCAGCTCCCGAATGTCCAGCACAGTGCTGACCTGGCCTAGACGACTCCCTTTTGGAGTGTTGTGGCGTGGGCTCAGAGAGCGGGTTAGATTTGGGGTAACCCGGTGAGACTCCGGGGGTCTCTCCTGATGCTTTGTCCTAGTCTGGCTCGGTTCAACTTCAACCTCTGCCACGTTAATTTTGAAGTGAATTCCCTCAAGGATCTGCGTGCATTTGTCTATAATGTGCTGCATCTGCAGGAAGCTGGCTGCTGTTAGGTAACTGATGATGTCAGCCAACTGCAGGCATATCCGCCCGGTATAACAAAAGGAAAGGAGCTGCTCAAAAACAGTCGGGTTCTTGATGACTGAAATGGAGACTGTGCTCATCTCGTTCAATGACATGTGGTCACGGAAGTAGGGCGAGCTAGCAGCCAGCACCACTTTGTGAGCACGGAAGGCCTGGCCTTGCACGTTGACCACTATGTCACACAGGCGGCCCTGCATGCGCAGCTGGTTGAGGTGGCTCAGGACAGAGTTGCTGAAGTCGGGGATCTCCAGCTGAATGTTTCCACTTTTCTCCATGGCTGCCCCAGTTGCAGAAGTATGACCCAGCTGGAAAGAAAAACAGGATTAATTGGACTAGTGATAATTTCCACTTGGAGCTCCTTTCACCCAAGGATCTTGGGAGGTGATTTGATTACAATGTATAAATACCTACGTGGGGAACAAATATTTAATAATGGGCTCTTCAACCTACCAGAGACACGTATAACATGATCCAACGGCTGGAAGCCGAAGACAGACAAAGTCAGATTGAAAACAAGGTTTACATTTTTAACAGTGAGGGTAATTAACCATTTACCTAGGGTCATGGTGGATTCTCCATTACTTCCAATTTTTAAATCAAGATTGGATGCTTTTGTAAAAGCTCTGCTCTATGAATTTTGTTGGGTAAAATTCTCTGGCTGGGATTATGCAGGAGATCAGACTAGATAATCAAGGTTCTGAAACTGTGGGTTGGGACCCCAAAGGGGGTTGGGATCCCTTTTTAATGGGGTCGCCAAAACTAGCATTAGAACTGCTGGGGCCTGGGACCAAAGCCTGAGCCCTGCCGCGCAGGGCCAAAGCTGAAGCCTGAGAGCTTCAGCTCTGGGTGACGGGGCTCATGTTACTGGCTCCCTGACTGGGGTTGAAGCTCTTGGTTTTGCCCCTCCCCTGCTCCAGAGCAGGAGGGCTAGGGTGAGCTTCAGGCTTCAGTCCTCCGCCCCAGGGTCATGTAGTAATTTTTGTTGTCAGAAGGGGGTCAATGACGTTTGAAAACCCTTGCACTAGAATGATCACAATGGTCCCTTCTGGTAATCTATTAATCTTGAAGCACTTTGATTTTTCCCAGAGGCATTGGGAAGCTTAATTTACTGATGCTTGCACTGGGTCTCAGCTTTTGCATTCTGTAGATCACTTTATAAGAGAACTAGTCCTCTTATGGACCCACCTCCACAACTCCCGCTGCTTAGCTCTCAAAATTTCACTCTGTGGGCCTCCAAAATGAGCTCAGTAGAAGTGATTTTCCCTGGTATGGAAAACACTAAAACTGGTTGAGACACTAACATATATAATTGATTGCCTAGTGGATGATAATAATACTTAGCACTTATACATCATTTTAATCTGTAGATATCAAAGGACTTTACAAAGAAGAGCAAGCATCATTATACCCATGTTTTATAGAAGGGGAAACAAAGGTGGAAATTTGAGGCCTAAATTTCTGTATGCCCACTAACTTTGGTTGCCAAGTTTCCAAGAACTTTTCAGAGGGCTCAACTCATATAACTTAGGTGTCCTTGGTGTCTCAGGTAGGGCACTCAAAATGGAGGCTCTCAATATTAGCATGCATCCGATGAAGTGGGTATTTGCCCACGAAAGCTTATGCTTCAATACTTTTGTTAGTCTTTAAGTTGCCACAGGACTCTTTGTCGCTTCAATATTAGTAGACACTTCTGAAACGTGACCAAAAAAAATTACACAGTAAGTCAGTGACAGAAGATAGAAGAGAATCCAGTTCTCAACTGGAAGTCTTGTGCTCTATAAACTAGCCAAGGTGTTGCTGTGAAAATGAAAAATACAGTAGCTAACATTTTTGTTTCTTTGGGCAAAGTGATGAATATAGCAACACATTAATTGTGGATCATGATGCTTAATGACAAGTTAATTAGCTTCCCTTCCTTCATTTTTCTATGATCCTTGTGTATCTTGTTGGCAAAGTCTGAAAATGAGTCTTGGCTGTATATGGAAAAAATTCCCAAATGAGCCAAATGTAGATGTAATTACAAATAAGAATGATTAAATACTGAAACTATAGATGCAGACCAAGTAAATAGCACTCAATAAAAAACACTTGTGACATAAACAGGCTCCAACATGGATGGCATTTGAAATGCTGATTAGACAGACTGCAGCAGGCATCAAAACAATTTTGGGGAATCCAGGAATATCTTGCCTTAGATTGTATTTGCTCTGAGAAATCACGAAGTCAATGGGACTAGTCATATGCATAAAGTTAAACACATACGTCTTTCCAGGATTGGGGACTAAGGCTTAAATGGCACTCTGCGGAGGGTTTGTCCATGCACAGCAAAATATGATACCAAGCTTGAAGCTACATAACTGTCTGTCATATCACAAAGCTGTGCAAAACATTGCAAAACTGTACAATGCTGCAGGTAGAAATGTTGTGTATCTACAGGGTGGTTAAGATTAAAACCTATAAGTTGCGCAAAGCAATTGTGCAACTTCACAGTGCCATATCTAAAGATTCTTCCTTTTTTTCCTGTCTTTTAAAAAACAAACAAGAAAATGGAGTGCAAAGGTCGAAGATACTGCAATGCTAAGGTTAGAATTTTAAACATAAGGGAATATAAAAGCCATGGTCTTAATTGTACTGTTAACAGTGATGTACCAAGGAAAGTAAATTGGATGGGTATCCTTTTCTTTTTTCTGACATAGTAGGAAAGCCAAAAGGTGGGTTGGTTTGTTTCATTTTTTTTAAAGCAGCATTTTATTCTGTTTTTTTGTTTTCCTTAGCAGTATCTGGCATGTCAAGTCTTGTCTTCCCTGGTTTGTTGGAGGTGTCAGATGTGCATTATGAGCTCTCTCACTCCTTAAATGAAGGGACAACAATGCTGAATCTTTAACAACTGGATCCAACTGTTTGTAGGGTGTTTGAGTAAATTGGGGGCCAAAAAAAAAGTTTCACTTCCCCTCTTAATTAATCTGGTGTCACTTGTCTGATATCTATAGCCCTCATCTTGCAAACATTTAAACATATGCATAACTTCATTCATGTGAGTGGTCCCACTGACATCAAGTTATGCACATGCTTAAATGTTTTCAGGATCTGAGGCCCAAGATCACATAATCCTACTAAGTTCTCCACTTGCACATTTCCAATGTAAAAATAAATTATATTTTTTCTCTCGTTAAATTATTCGGGTCTTCTTTCTGATCATAAACATAGAAAGGCATTGCATAAGGGTGTAGTACATGTCTGGGTCTGGAAACATAGGGTAGGGCTATGATGGGAGGCAAGAGTTAATGGATAAGGTTCAGAAGCAGCTAGAGCCTATTAGCCTCCCAGGAACCAGCCTGAGATATATATAAGAGAAGGAAGACTCAATTAGGTGTTGGCTACTGGCAGTCCTATTCTAGGGACATGGTAAGGGAAGTCAGCTGTTTTTGGTAGAGCCTCTTAAAAACAATCAGTGAGTTTATTTGCTTTAACCCTGAAGGCAGAAGAAAACCAGAACCTGCATTTGTTTCCCCCTAGGCAGGGTGGATTTGATTTAAATCACTAGTCAGGAAGACTCTAATCATGGATTTCTACATAAAAGTGTATTCGTGTTGGTTGTTATAACCTTAATACATATTCTTCACAACTCAGAGATAGAGGAAGGTTTCATTTTTAGAAGGTACATACTATATATTAAGTGATTTAGTTTGAAAACTTTTCAGATTAGTTTTACATCTATATCAGAAAATGAATGAATGATTGTTTGGTTATTTCATTTACCAAAGGTAATTGAAGCAGATATTTATGAAGTCATCACTGGGAGGTGAATTATCTCCAATTCAACAGGTTAATCGTTAATATTTGGAGAATTTTTCTTGCCATGCTGTATTAGGAAGAGAACATCAGACAAACATTTAAATTGTTTTATTTAACTATTTCTCATCTCTCTATATTATTTATTTTAAAACATTTTTGCTGTTAACAAGCATGTTACCTCTGGAGACACAAATCTACAGTTTGAGAACTGCAAAACTAAGCATCTGTTTTGGTATCTTCTAGACCTAGAATGGAGTCCCAGTGGGTAGATAGAAAGATTAACCTAAATAATCTACACAGAAGCCTCTGGAGCCCCATAATAAGATTGGGTCCCTAATCCATGAACTATTGGAACTCATTTACAAAACTTTTCTTAAACATTACATGAGTATACTGTCTCCTACTGTAGAATTAGAATTTATAACCCCTATTCCATGAGGAGATATCTTTGAGCTACAATGTATCTTAATTAAAACTATATTTAGATACGTTTTTTCCTCAAAAAGCATTTTATCAAAAGAATCCAATTTAAATAAAATCCATTTTTTTTAAATCATTTATTTTTATCCACCCTACCCCAAAGGCAAGGGGATTTGAAGACCTTTGTTTACATTGACTCTAAAGAGAGGACACTTAAGGACTTGGGTAAGCCTAAGTGAGAACTTTTGGTTGTAGCTTGTCCACAGACAAGTTCCCTCCTTTCCCTTTGAAAATCACCTTTAACTTGCTCCCACTGTTTAGAAGGTAAGTTTGAAACAATAAAACATAACAAACATACACAGTGAGAGTCAATGTTACTGTGAGACCTCAATTTATGCATTTTCTAGTATATTAGTTCCTAACTTTAGTGTTGCAAAAAACCTGTATAATGCAGCTTAGAATCACAGAAGTGCAGGATTGGAAGGGACCTCAAAAGGTCTTCTAAACTATTCTCCCGAACTCAAGGCAGGACTAAGTTCTAGACCATCCTTGGCAGGTATTTATCTAACTGACTCTTTAAAATCTCTGGTGACAGAGATTCCACAACCTCCTTAGGCAATTTATTCCAGTGCTTAACCACGCTGACATGGGAAGTTTTTCCTAATGTCCAAACTAAACTGTCCTTGCTACAATTTAAGCCAATTGCTTCTTGTCCTATCCTCAGATGTTAAGAACAACAATTTTTCTCCCTCCTTCTTGTAACAACCTTTTATGTAACAGAAAACTTTTATATCCCCCCTCATTTTTCTCTTCTCCAGACTAAACAAACCCAGTTTTTTTCAATCTTCCCTCATAAGACATGTTTTCTAGACTTATGTTGCTCTTCTCTGGACTTTTTCCATTTTGTCCACATCTTTCCTGAAATGTGGTAACCAGAAATGTGGTAACCTGGACACAATACTCTAGCTGAGACCTAATCAGCACTCAGAGTAGAGCGGAAGAATTACTTCTTGTGTCTTGCTTACAACACTCCTGCTAAGACAGCCCAGAATGATGTTTGCTTTTTTGCAACAGTGTTACACTGTTGACTCATATTAGCTTGTGGTCCACTAAGCCAGCGTCTCTCAAACATTTGCATCCGTGGCCCCCTTCCGCTTTCCTGAGTCCTCTCACGGCACGGGAGGGTGTCCGCTGAAATGCAGTCAAATACAAAGCTTCCGCTTTCGGCGGCATTTTGGCGGGACACAAATAGAATCCTTCTGATTTCGGCGGCCCCCCCATGGCCGATCCCGTGGCGGCGACGCCAGAACACCGCGGCTCCCCATGGGGAATCTCGCACATCCCACTTTGAAGACTACAGCACTAAGCCCTCAAGATCCCTTTCCACAGTACTCTTTCCTTAGCAGTCATTTGGATGTGTACAGCTGACTGTTCCTTTCTAAGTGGTGTACTTTGCATTTGTCCTTACTGAATTTAATTGTATTTACTTCAGACCATTTCTCCATTCTGTCCTGATCATTTTGAAATTTAATTCTACCTTTCAAAGCAATTGCAACCTCTCCGAGATTGGTGTCCTCCACAAACTTTATAAGTGTACTCTCTACGCCATTATCTAAATCATTGATGAGAATATTGAACAGAACTGGACCCAGAACTGATCCGTGGGGGACCCCACTCGTTATGCCTGTCCAGTTTGACTGCAAACCACATGTGCATTGCCTCCAGGTCTTCACCTGAAGAGCCTTTGGAAGCATCAGTTTGGCAATACTACTTGCAGGAGCACATTGCAGTTGTGCCCCAGATGCTTCAAAGGCTTTTGATGTATTTATAAATACACCAAACTTTGCCTAAACTTTGGGGGACAGGTTTTCAGTGATGGATCCTCAACTTGAACTTATCCCCTGTAGCACAGATACACTCTTAGTCATGAAGAGCAGGCTTGATGACTTGCGGGAAAAGCTGCAAACTCTGTGTTGGAGGGACTGAATTGAACAGGAGAGGCTTAGTACTTGTGGACTGACAGTATTAATTGTTGGCACTGGCCCACTTGAATAGCTTTTGAACTGTAAAATGCAACTTAGACCAAGAACGTGTCAATTCCGATCTAAAATGGGGGATCTTGTCACTCTAAATCACCAACTTTTTCCATCAACTGACAAAGCTCGCCAGCTCTTGTTTTTTAGAATGAGTTTATATTTGGTGTCTCAAAGCCTCAGCTCCTGAAATTGGGTAATAATTGCAGTTTTGGGTTTTGGGTTTTTTTTTAGAAAAAGTTTCTAGCTCTCATGGTTGCAAACAAACTTGAAATCATGAACTTTAAAGGCTCAAACAAGGCATAAACCTCAAGTTTATTCAATTAAAATCTCGGGGGGAGGCACTAACCATGACTTCTGAATGCTCGGAGTTAGCAATAGTAGGGATGTTGTATTGATAAAACCTAAGACATCATGCAGAGTCTCACATTATCTGGAGACTAAAGAACACTTCACTCCTAATTCTTTTCAGAAACTCCTGCACAGGAGGAGGTGACAAATGGAAAGTCTCTGGTAGTGACTGCTCCTAGGCTAGCATGTGTGTAGAATGTGTTGGGGGCAGTGGGGTGTCTCCAAACCACAGCTGCCAATAGCCAGAGCACCAGATGATGAGGAGCACACAAGCCCAACATAAGCAGCAGGAGGCACTTAAAACAGCATTTCAGACCCTATACAGCTCCAGAACTACTGCTTGAGCCAAACTTCTGGAAACAGCCTCCTAAAGGCTTCAGCTCTGCTAGATTCATACTGATACCAGCACTCTGAGCATACTTCAAGTCGCTGTTCTCTGCTTACTTGATGCTACTTTTTTTTCTCCACCTTGGTCCCAGGCAAGCCACACCCTTCTGCTCCAGAACAAGCCCTCTGAGGGAGGCAGATTTGCACAAGAGATACTTCACATAACTGGGCTACAAAAGCTGCTCCTCTACTGGAGCACCACTCTGATTCTGCCAGCTCTTCCAAAACTGGAGCCTCAAGGAACCACCTTCAGAGCCTTTCACTACAAATTTAACCACTGTCTTCCACCACTTTCTCTGGAAGCCTGAATTCAGTCACCAGCTAGTTAACTTTGGTGTCACACCATGCCTGTTCTCATGTGTACTACCTGCAGCTATCTTTTGACCACTGCCATTCTTGATTCTTCCCCATTGCACATCTTTCCCCACAATCACTTTCCTCTTATGTCTTCCTAACAACCAGTGGTGCTTGCACACTATCCAGCTGCCTTTATGCCAATCACTCCAGTTCCATCAGAATAACACAACTCAAAGTATAAGCTCTCACTGTTAAAGAAAAGTTAAGAAAAGTTAAACCATAATGGCCTGCATCTATAACAAACAGAAGCAACCACATGATCTTATCACTATAATTTGTTTCTTAGCTTCTTCCTCCCAATAAATATTGTTACCCTTGCACTTTAATAGTAAGTTCCTCAAGGAAGGGACTGCATCTTATGTTTGCAAGGCAACTGCAAGCTTATTGTGCTGTATAAATAACATATCTGTGGTGGGAGAGGTGTTCCCCAAGGTGAAGTAGGTAGAGTCCTGCCCTTCATATGGAAGGGGAGTAGGGTAGAGGGTGAGAGGACTTGTGGGCCAGGGGAGGGGTGAGTGGGTCTGCCCCTCACAGCTTGTATTGACATCATATCACCACCCATGCAGGCAATTGTCATGTGGGGACTTAGGGCATACACAAGCAGTCACACGGTCACTGGTCCTGCCTAGTGGCTGTGCAGGTAATGGAGAATGACCCCAAAAGTCTAGTGTACACAAGACCAGAGTGGAGGTTATTGCTAAGGAGGATTTCAAGGCTGGCAGGTGACTAAAGAGTTTGCTGGATGGGGATGTCCTGCCTTTTGCTAGGAAAAGAGCAAATGTGCTACTCCTGGTGGGACAGAGGGACAGCACCTCCTTGGGATGTGGCTCTGGGTTCAGGGACAGCCCTGGGATGGGGCAAGGGGGAGAGGTACGGTGGGTAGGACAGTGGGAGGGGGGCAGGGAATGAGGGAAGCTTGCTTTCGGTGGGCTGGGGCAGCCACTCACAGAGGGGGTGAGGAGTAGTTGTCCTTGGTGGGACGGTGTTGGGGGTGGAGCGGCCCTAGGACTAGGGGGGAGCTGACCCTCACGGGACAGGGCTATGGGTGGTGGGGGTGGCGCAGCTCCCGGGAGGGAGATGTGGCAGGGAGCTGCCCCCCGTGGGCTGGGGCTAAGGGTGCTGGGATAAGGGGTAGGCAGCCCCTGGAGGAGTCCCCCGCCGATAGGGCGCTGCCCCGCGCTGGGAGGGTGTCCCCAGTAACGCTGCGCTGCCCCCTGGCATCGGTCTCTGGGCCGGGGACGGACCCCCCTGCGCCGGCGCCGCGGGGCTGAGAGTGACAGCGCCTCGGGAGCTGGGCGGTTCCGGGCCTCGCCTCACCCCACCCCGGGGGGCTGCCGGACCCCGAATACAGCAGGTACCTACCTCCCGGGGGTGGGAACGGGCCGGAACACCGTCCCGGAAGCGAAACCCCCCGAGCGGGCCGCACCCCGGAAGAAAATTCCTCCCCCCTCTCCCAGTTCGGATTCCCCCGCCCCTCCCGGTGCCCCGGTAAGGAGCGGCCATACGTCATGTAACCACGCCCATTGGAATGCGGCCGCCATGGCTCTTTGGGGGTGGACCCTGGCTTCCGTCATCGCCATTGTTCGATGAGTAGATCCTATGAGAATAGGTTTGCGGGGACCACGATTGCCGCTGCACTGTCACGTGACAGCGTTTCGAGGCGGACATATATACCGGTGGCACCGCCTCCCTCTTTCCTTTTGCTCCGGCAGCGAGTGGTGTGCGGCGGTGGGGTGAGTGTCGCGCGCCCTTAGGCCGCTCTGGCGGCTCGATGCTGATCAATGCCGCCGCCATCGTGGTCCGCGGGCGGTGCCGTCCCTCTCTCGGAGGCGCTTTGCCGCCGATGGGCGCGGGCCGAGGAGGATGCAGGTGGATTGTTCGCCACACCCCCCCCCTCCGCCGCGTAGGGCTCCTGCTCCTCGAGGGGGGCGAAGCTTAGCTGGCTTCACTGATGTTAATGGGGGACTCGTGGCCCGTGAGGCCTAGGCAGGCCGGCGCCCCAGCGTGCAGCGCTGCCCTCTCCCCCGTCGGCCTCGCTCGGGGAAGGAGGAGCGTTGTATGCTGGGGCTTGTAGTGCCCTTGCGCTTTGCTGCGGTGGTGAGCTCCGGGTTTGAGGGCGGCAGAGGCGCTGCACTGTAGCTGGACTACGGGGCTGCACGTGGTGCAGTGCCGGGTGAGTTGGACTCTGCCCTTGGCATCCCCGGCCTGGGAGGGTTTTCAGCAGAGCCTCAAGGGACTCGAGCAATGGTTTTTAACGTGATGCCTAAGATTTCCCGAGGGGTCTGCACCTCTATTCAAAATGTTTTATGTTGCTGCAAATGAAAAATCTCTGCTTTAGAGAAATGCCTGCTAGTAGACTGGTAAAAGCCAGTCTGTTGTGTGTGAGGCAGGCCTTGGCGAAGGAAAGGCAGCCCATTGCTTTTCCTAAAGCTATTCAAACGCCGGATTTTTAGGCCTGAATGCTACGAATGAGCAAATTGTGGGAATAGATCGAAAATAGTGTTGTGGCCCTGTTCCTCTACTTTATAGTGACTGTAGACTCCTGTGTAGGCTCAGAGTAGATCACCGGAGCTTGCTGTAGCTTAGGTGCCCATGAGAGCTTCTCAAGAGGAAATGGCTTGAGAAGACAGGAGTCTTCCTTCCAGACCATGTGGTGGAGATGGGACTGGAGAGATGTAGCCTCGGTAATTGAAAGGTGGCACTACCCTTAGAGTAAGTTAGAAAGAATACCGGAATGTTGCATGAGACCACCTGGTGGAAAGCATTGACTTTTTCCTACTGCTAAGGTCTCCAAACTATGGCCTGGGGGCCGGATCCGACCCGCCGCTTCGGTTTGTCTGGCCCTGCAGTTCAGCAGGCACGTGGAGAAGCTGCTGCTGTCCCTCCCCCACCCCTGCGAGCTGCTGCTGGCGGCCGCATGTGCAGAGGAGTGAGTGGGGCAGCGGCCAGAGGAGCAAGGGGGGTGGGGTTGCAGCTGTGGCCAGAGAAATAAAGGGGGGCATTTTGCATATATTGATTTTTTTCACAGTTGCTTCTGCCAGTGAAGCCTCTTCAAAAATCTAATATGGCTCTCATCTCAAAATTTGGAGACCCCTATCCTAGTGTAATGCTATCTGCAGTAGTAGGAGAGCAAGCTGGTCTTTGTACAAACATGGTTTTTCCTAATAGATACCAGACCCCATATTTCCTTTTTCTTAATGGAATAGTGTCATATCTCAGTACAACTTGCTCTCCATGTACGTGCACATGATGAAAACCATGTTGGTAGGGACATCTGAGAGTATGATGAATACCAACATCTCTGAGCTGGACATGGGGTGACTTTATTGCTGGGCAATGGCATAAATAGTTTAGATGTAGTATGTTCTAGTCCAGTTTAGATGGGCAAAATCAAATTGTATTAAGGATTGCCTGAGTGTAATTAGATGGCTGTATAAAGCTGTAATTGCATTGCAGAAGCAATGGTAGGTAATCATTACTGTCTCACTGGGGGGGGCCTTGATTTTCGTACTGCCAAAAAATCTAGTTGGCTGTAACTGTCTTTTAATAGTCTGAGGCCAACAATAGTGCCTACAGGACAGGTTTAAGTAAATTTTTAGTGCAGTGTGTGCTGTAGCTGTTCAGGAATACTTGCTTTGAAGTCTTGTTAATCTTGCACCTTTTGTCAACCTTGCTATCTAGGTAGGCTTTTTTCTGAGACTGAGAAAATTTATATAACATATACATTATATCTTTCTGTTTTTAGCCATGATGCATCAATCAAGTTCTTCCCTCTCTGGTAATTACAAAACTGATAGGAACTGCTTTTTAAAAGTATTTTTCCCCCCAATTAAACCATACTATCTGGCCTAGTACAGGTCCACTTAAAGATGCCTGGCTTGACTATTAAGAAATCTGGAGTGACTGCTGATCTCACGAGATGCAGGGCCAGTGTTGTTCCAGTAGCTGTTTATATTGCACAGGGGTGGGCAAACTACACATGGGGGCCAGGGCTGCATGCTCCTGCAGGGCCTCTGGCAGCCAGACATGGTGCCCTGAATGGCATGGTAGGGGGGCCAGGGGGTTGTATAAGGGGCAGGGAGTCCTGGGGGCAGTCAAAGGGTGGTTGGATGGGGCAGAGGTTGCAGGGGGGGGAGGGGGTTGGATAAGTGTGGGAGTCCTTGCGGGGGCTACTAGAAGGCAGGGATGTGGATGTGGGAGGGGTGGTTAGGGGACAAGGAGTAGGGGGGTTGGGTGTTCTGAGGAGGGTAGTTCGGGGAGGCACAGCCTTGCATAACTGGCCCTCCATACAGTCTTGCAACCCCGATGTGGCCCTCGGGACAAAAAGTTTGCCCTCTCCTGGTATAGCAACTTATTCTTAATTGGCCCTCTTCTATGGCTGTATGGGCAGTCCCTCACCCTGCTGTGGGTGAAGAACACCATTCTTTCCCATGGCTTTATATATCTCCTTTAAGTCAGTCTAAAGGGATACTCCAGTCTGCAGTTTTTCTCCTCTCCACTAGTAACACTTCTTCATCCTTGGAGGTCATCTGAAGGGGCTAAGCAATAGCTTGATTTTTGAGACAGGACACTGGCTCACATTCTGACTTCTAGGACAATCTCTTCAGATAGGTGTTGCAGTTAAACACTGTGCTATTAAACTGAACAGCCAATGATGCTTTAAAGATAAGAGTAGTGGACAGAAGTGATTTCTGAGAACTCTATTCTGAGGCTTTATTCAGTGCCTCTTACCTTTGAGCTCAGACTTTCTTACCAATGCCTGATTTGGTTTCTTGGTTTCTTTTGTTAGCAGACCGAGATCTGATGCCACTTGCTAAGGTAAAATCCTGTTGAATTTTTTCCCTCATAAATGAGGAACAAGGTTACTTAAAGATCACTAAATGCAAATTACGGTCTAGGTGCCTTATTTTTTAATCCAATCAGTAAGCTAGTTAAACATTTCCAGCAGCTAAATGCCAGACTTTACTCTTGTGCCACAATGATGATGTTTATTTGCTACTCTTGACCAATAGAATGATGAGAGCTCTCAACCACCTGTATTTCAACCTGAGGCACAACACTGTTGGGAATAGTTTCATCTATTGATGTCTGAACCTGCTTCATAACTCTCTTCTTTTCTCAGGAGTTAATGGAGGAAGTTGGAAGCCCCATAGAAGGAAGATTCTCTGGTAAGAAACAGAATGACTCTTCTCAGAGAAACATCTCTGTGGCCCATTCATGGGTTTCTCCTTCCTTCATGGAGCTGAGGCAGTGCAATAACAGGTGGTTAGGGAACATGTCTGGAGTTCTGTGTCTGCTTAATACAGCAGAGCAATTCTAACTCTTGCTATTACTCCAAGGCTCTTGGATTGTCTTCTCCAGTTGAGTAGCTTTCTGTAGAGCAGGCCCGCACAGCATGCACCCCAGGGGCCACATGCAGCCTGCATGGGCTCACTGTGCAGCCCATGGGGGGTGAGTAGGCGTGGGGCAAGCCTAGTGGTGGGGTGGGTGGGGGCAGGGCTTTTTGTCCTGCAACTGGGTTTTTTGCAGTAATATGGCCCTCGCTGCTTTCTGAGTTGTGCAGGCCTGCTCTAGAGCATCTTTTCACTCAAAGCCACTCCCACCTACTGCTGGATCACATGAACTAAACCAAACTCCTTATTAGAGAAATAGCTTAGAACCAGTCTGACCAAAGCCAATACTGTGATGACAACATAGTTCAGCAGAATGCACAGTGACGAACACAAGCTTTGTCTTTCGCTCCTATCTGATGTATCGGCTATCATGTGATCCTCCCTGGTACGTATTAGAAATGCTAAAATGGTAATGGTGCCTAATTTTTCCTTTTCTCTTCATGTAGGCCTGGAAGGTGAATCCTGACGATGAAAGGTAAGTCATTAATTCTGACCTGGGCAGGCTGTTCCTCTGGCAAAAACTGCTGATTAAGTGATATTTGACTAGTAAGTATTGTCTAGGGAAGAACTAGACTCTAAAGAAGTAGCTTATTTTTGGGCTGCCCAAGTCTTTCAGGCACCTCAGACAAATTTAAAAGTAAACTAGGAAGTGACTTATTGTGTATTTTCAACTGCCATTCACTCCAGTGGAGGCTGTATATGATGATAACATAGTTCAGCTGATGGTCTGTGAAGAACATGCTGTATTGTCTTTCGCTCCTATCTGATGCATCCTCCAGTTGCTTGTGATTTACTCTGGCAGCCAGTTCACATGGAAAGCTGGGGTCATAAATGTGCTCTCCCCTTGACTACCACAAAGTGCTCCGAAGACTTGCTGGCTTATGGCAAAATTTTTTTTTTGCTAGTGTTCTCTAGTAACTGAATTAGAGAGAAATTCTCAAAGATGGGCTCAAGGAGGAGTCAGTTCCCACAAATCAACCTACAAAATGTGATGCACAGATGATATTAAGGATAACTTGGTGCAAAATTTATTTGTGTTTGGATACTATTGAGCGTCCTAAAATGCATTAGATCAAATAGCTTGGTTTAATACACTTTCAAAGTTGATAGATGTGCAGTAGCTATACAGGAAATGCTATGTAAAGCCACTCCTCCAGTTTATTTTGCCCATTAAACTAGAACAGTTTGCTTAGATGGACTTGTAGTGTTACTATGCTCTTATAAGACACTTAAGTATGTATACACTATATTGATAGAAAAATCTTCTATCTGTAGATACTCCACCTCGGAGGTGGTGGTGAAGTTGACAGTCTTTGTCAGTATAGCTGCATCTGCACTGGGAGTAGGTCTATTTAATTTTATAGCCCTGAGCGATGTAGCTAGGTGGACCTCTTTCTGGTGTAGATCCAGCATAAATGTCAAACATGCTAGTACCCTGCTGATTGTATTGTTTTTGTTCTTCCCCCTCGTCCCCTAGATCGGTCTTCCATCTGCTATCTTATTTTATTCTTGCATTGTTAGCTCTTTGGGGCAGAGACCATCTTTGTTCTGTCTGTGCAGTCCTTTATAGAAATGGGTCCTTGTCCATGATTGCTCCCAAGTGCTCCAGTAATATAAATGGAGATATGGGTATGGTAAATGTCTCCTTTTTCCAGGCAGTGTTAAAGAAATTGGCTTTGGATGACCACCTCCATGATGTATGGTGAGAAAAATTCAACTTGAACATAGTTCCATATTGTTCGCAGGGAGAGGAAAGCATAGGACACTTCATACAAAAGGTAACTTTAGAGGGGACACTTTCTAATGTACATCCTATACTGTCCTGCAGTCATCTGTTGAATCTGCTTTACTCTTGCTTCTGTCCTATTGACTGTTTGAATGTTGGCAGTAGGAAACGTTGAGCTTTCAAAGTGGAGTGAAGCCAAGAAGGGGGAAAATATATGGAACAAGCAAGAAACGTATGTCAAGTTGATCTAATAGCATCTGATCCTATTAGACAATTTTCACTAGGAATCTTCAAATGTATAAAACAGATATTTTATAGTAGTAAACCTGCTCTACAGAGGGGCAGAAATCCTAAAACTGGTCAACAACTTGGAGTACTGGGTTTAATTCTTGGCTCTGCCACAGACTATCAGTATTGGGTAATTGACTTCATCGTCCGATACCTCATTTCTCCATTTTATGGATGGAAAATAACTCTCTCCTGCTTACATTTTCATCAGTTTGGACCAGGGATTATTTGAAGTTTAACTTACTATTGACTAATTGTGGGAACTGTCTGTTCTTAAGAGCTTTGTCCATAAGACTAAGAAGCAGCTCTGACAGATAAGAATTGCAGAGGAAGACACTGGCAGATGCAAGAAGCTGTTACATTAGTCAGGGTTTGCTCCCGAGGGAGCCCTCTTCATCTTTATTTGGGTGGTAGGCTGATGTAATCTAGACCTGGGCTTCTGGTCCTCACTACAGAGTTATTGTAAGGCCTTACTGAGGTGTGGTCCCTAATTGTTCATCTACAACTCTGTGGCCTGAGTGGTGGTACTTTACACTCAAGCTAGCTGGCCTGTCTCAGGGTATACACTAATGCCTGAGTGTTGCTCATCTCCTTGCTTTGCAGTGAAGACTTGGCTAAACCAGCTGAGTGCTGATAACCATCAAGTGCCTTCCCATAACTTCTAACCTGTGTGCTCAGGATAGACAAGTTCTGCAACAACTCACTGAACAAATGATAGAGCCATGGGGTATGCACTCAAAAGTTCTAGCAACATACAAATGCAGCACCAGTGTGGACCAGTAATTCAGATATGGCTTTGCAGTGTGGCTGCTTGTACCCAAGTTAAGCCAGTGTGGGTGCTCAGAACCAACTGCTGATCACCTGAGTTAATGCATTAGTGAGGAGACATATCTAGGAAGGGAAGGGGGCAGTAAAATAGTTCCTTAAGGGCCTAATAGAACTGGTGCAGAATTTTTAGGCGAGTACCCATATTCTAGGTTAGAGAGGAGGATGTCGTGTAATGGAAAACAGGCTGTCTATGTACTGTAGATGATGTTGAATCAGGTCTCTGATCCTAATGAGGATAAAATTGACTAAATTCTGATACAGTTGTATAATTAATAAGCTTTATTTATTTTATTTGAGCCCCAACTAATACCAGCTTTCTCTTGCAGGCTTCCAAGGGGTGCTTGGGTATCCTGTAAGTACTGTGTTTTTAACTTCATGGGAATACTAGAGATGAGAAATGGATGGATCTATAGTATGACTCAAATAATGAGGTTCTAGCAATGATCAGGGAACCTGTTGAAGTATCTAGAAATACTGACGCTGGTTGCTTGTTGCACATCACATCCTAAAATAGGGGGAGAACTGGCGAAGGGCCCAACACTAACAACTTACCCCATATAGCAAACATGTACAGCTCCCATTGACATGAGAAGACCGGTTCTCATCTGCTACTCCATGGCCTTTCCCCACCACAAAGATTTTAGTTAAAAACAGATTGTTGCCTAGTCTGTACAAGCAACCTGTATGATGAGATGCAAATAGACTGACTCAATCATGGAGGTCTGTGATTAGCTCTATCTGATTTCAGGCATCTGGCTTGGATTTTCCTGTTTCATGTTTGGTTGTCTCTGGGTTGTCCTGACACTCTGCTTCATTCCAGGTCTCGGGTGACTTGGATGTACAGAATCCTGCTATTAGCAGTGGTAAGTCATCAGTCTGCTAGTTTTGCTTTGGTTTTAACTTGGCTATTGACATAATGTAATAAATAGTTTGGTTCCCTGCTACAGTCTGGTGACCAGGTGTTGGCATCTAAGGGTCTCATGCAGTATGGTGGAAATCATACTCAAGTTCTTAATGTAGAATTCCTGTGAGGTTTCTTGGCTTGCCCTTTTTTCCCTTTTTGTGCCACAAGATTTCAGGTACTGCTAGCCTGTAGGACTCACTTAAGGATAATCCAAAGTAGTATTTCACCAGAGACTTAATGCTTTGTTTTGAGACTATGGATAAACCACTACTGTGGATTTTGAAGACTTCTGTGTTCTGGGGAACACAATGTTGTAATGGAATGGAATGTTGTAATCCACATAGCAGCCGTCTCCTACAGGGTATATAATGATGTTGACAAATGTCTGACCTGAAATCAATATGTGGACTACTTAATTACTGAAAGACCCTGTAAATGAAATACAGAAATGAAGACACGCTATTTTACTTTATTCAGAATTGCCTTCTTTTTACTCATTGAGAGCTGTCAAAAAGAAACTAATGCTCTCCCTTCTGCTTGTTAAGGTCCTGGCCCTGTCTTGAGTAAATTTAGGTGAGATGTATTTTTGTTTGGACCAATCACTTCTTAAGTTGCAGGTTAGGAGCATTGTTGTAACCAGTGATGAAACTGATTCTGCCAAATGAATGTCCGTGATATTACTGCTTTATGTTCCTATCTACTCTGAGGTTACATTCTTGCTCTGTCAATTAGAAATGGGGAAAGGCAGTATGTCCTCTAAACTTAGACTAGTCCACTGAAGCTTGGAGCGGAAGGGATTTTAAAAAATGTTCTGAATACATGTAGCATATTGTGGCTTCTCAACTGTTAAGATACTTTAAATTTCCCGTTTGCTCTAAAGGTTACCAATTTCAATAACGTTTTGTCTGGATGAACATCTCTCAGCTGACAGGCTCTGAAATCTCTACTGCTTAGAATGGGTCAAGAAGAATGATCTATTCACCCCCTTAAATGATCGATTTAAATTAAGCTTTTAAAAAGCTGGTTCATACTTCACTTGGTCATTTCTGCTAGTCTTCCACACTGTAGATCTAAAGGAAATCTATAGTTGAGTTAGGTTATAGTCTAGCTAGTTTGGGTACTAACTCATTATAGTACACTTAAACAACTTTCTTTCCCCCCAAATAAGCATTACTGTTAGAAGATGGCAGATGATCAGAAGCATTTAAAGTGAGAGGTTTGTATCTTACTCTGTTCTTTTGCGGGTTGTGTGGCAAAACCAGCTGGGTTTTAATCCTGTAACAGTAATTGCATTGTGTGACAGAACCAACCTTTCACTGTTGTGCTTGTATGAAGCTTAGTGGCTTCACTTCAGTACTGTAGTTTTAAACGCTGGTCCTAGAAACAGACATGTACTGTCAAGCATGTGGAGATTTGTGGTAGGTCTGCCTCTAAATAATTAAGGAGCAAGCCCTTGTTCCAGTTGTAAGATACTGAGGCTTTCAAAACACTCAGTTTTAGCCCAGCACTGTTCCCACTATAGTCAGTGGGGAAAACTCTTATTAACTTCAATGATAGTAGAGTGGCTCCAACACAGCACATTCACGAAAAATGTTAATATGCTTGTACGGTGAGACTTACCCATCTTGATGCTCCTAAATTTTCTTCTGTTTTGAATATGCCTCCTGCACCCCCTTAACACTTTACCACAGGAGCATCATGGGAGTAGCTTTCAAAAAGCTTAAATTCCTACTACAGCACTTTGGGTCACTCTGTGCAAAATGCCAATGGCAATTTGTGCAGCAGAGTGTTTCATTGGATGAATGTTTATCCACTTAAAAGGATGAAATGACTAAAACTGCATAGTGCACAACTGTGCAGAACCTTGGTCTCCTGGGCCCTAGCTACTGGACCACAGCGAGGTGGCTCCTTGTCTGCAAGAGTCATGACAGAGGTGCAGATTCACCAACATTGATATTGGTGTCTGATTTAGTACAAAGCTATTCTGCCAGTGCCTGGAAAATATAGATGTTCAGAGAGGATTCTGGCTGTGAAACCAGATTAAAATCTATCTGCACATCTAGGATGCCTCCACTGAAGCTATATGATACAGGTTCCCTTCCCTCTAGCTTTCCTTTACAACTGAACACACTGATGTTTGGCTTGGGGCTAGAACTGAAGCCTGTGATGACTGTGATTGTAAGAGTAGTGGACAGAACAGGTTTCTGAGAACTTCACTCTGAGGCTTTGAAATTAGTAGTAGTATGTGGGCAGACAGAGCAAAGAATGACATGACATAACACTTAAATCTATTTTTCCCAGAGCTGGAGCGCACACCTGGAGAGAGGATCACTTTGCTGAGGTAACTCTTCACTTCTGCTTGGAGTTCCACTGCTGACTATAAAGTATATTGGTGAAATGCTGACTTCCTGTCTGTACTGTTAATGATGATTTTGTTGTAAACAATGGGAATCTCTCTGAAAGAGAATGAGGAAGACTCTTTTATGCTGAAACAGTGCAGAACTTCAAGCTGTCTACTAAATCAGACTTTACCAACCAGAACCTGTTTGTAAAAGTTGAATTATGTTAGAGTAAAGCTGGCCAAACATTCTGTGAAACAATCAAGCCCTCTGCCTGCCTGAGAGGTAAGGATAAAGCAGAGTACGGGAGATTATTTTAAAGATCAAGGTGACTCTTTCAGGCATAGATTTTTGGAATTTCTTCCTAAGGGTCCATTGAACTGTCTGACTCATTTAGGGAGGAATGACTGAAACTTAGTGCTGTGACAGATCTGCTTTGCATATATTTGGCCATATCTGCCAGCTCTCATGACATTCTTCTTTGTGTTAGTCCTGCAGTTCCTGTTAGGAATGGGGATGTCAGGAGAATTCTGACTCTCCAGCAGAAATGTTCAATTAATTCTTATGCAGAATCATTAGAAAATAGCTAGACATGCATGGCTGAGAATTAGAAGGACAGCGTTGTCTGTCTTGCTTCCATTAAAGCTAATGGGAGCAGGATTGGGCCCCTTCTAGTGACGAATAGTCTGATCACTGCAGTCAGAGAAAGCTAGAAGCCCATTTTAGTCACATTCTACCTTGGAGTAACTCTGAAAATGCTGCTTTAAAGTCTGTCACTAACAGTGTGCCCACTTTGTAGGAAAGGTAACAGTAGGATAACAGCCTGAAACTAAACATCCTAGTGAATGAAAGTGCTATTAAGACGATACAATGATAACATAGTTCAGCAGAATACAGAGTGACAAACACAGCTTTGTCTCTTGCTCCTATCTGATGTACCTGGTTACAACTGAATCCTGACATAAAGGGTTCTTGTGGTCTTAAAAGTGACTACATGAAAAGAGCACCTTCTTACTCCACATTACCTGCTCCTTGGGGGCAATTAATATGTCCACCTGAAGTCTAGCTTGCCTGTGGGTTGTTGAGATCAGAATTCTGTAACCAGGGGCAATGGCTTGGCCTGCAGAACCTCTGTGGGGTGTGCATAAAGAGAACCTTTTATAAAAGACATACCCTGGTGCTGAGTCTTGTAGGTCCAGTCCACACTGTGACATGATATAAAAATATGTGGCTTTGCTCAGGAAGGGTCCTTAGTTTTGCAAAGATCCAGTTGTACAGATCTGCAAGCAGTTAAGGTCATAAGTCTGGTGCACTTGTGTATTCATAGTGCAGGTCTAAAAATGCAGATGGGAATGGGCACTTACAACCACTGATGTGGGAGGGATAGCTCAGTGGTTTGAGCACTGGCCTGGATAACCCAGGGTTGAGTTTGTCCTTAAGGGGCCCATTTAGAGAGAGGGGGCAAAAAATGGGATTGGTCCTGCTCTGAGCAGGGGTTTGGACTAAATCTCCTGAGGTCCCTTCCAACTCTGAGATTCTATTAAATTTAATTCTGCTAAATGAGTTCCAGTACTGTAAACCATTTCTGTTCACCTCTTGCTGAGGTGTTGCTATGAAGGGAGAACTCATTAATGTCCATTTTCCTACCCCTCTTTAGGGAGCAAGATGGGTTTGAATGAACAATTGAACCAGAAAGGTGGGTATCACTTTACTTGCATTGCTTCAACACTTAGCAGTGAAATGCTGCTTTGATCCTTTTGCTGGAATGGAGAGGTGATGATTACACTTAGCTTGAACTCTCTCTCTGATGAGTGATGGAAAATCTAAGATCTGATCTATTCCTGTCAATAAACATCTTGTGCTTTAGAGCTCAAGACTTCACCCTATAACAGTTTTTGTGTCTCTACTTGCAGTGTGAGGAGTTGCTAGATATGCATTCTGATGTCTGAAGTTTTGCCCACAAGAGTGCCCTTGCTTCTGAGGTGCTTGGGCATAGCCATGGAGGGGCCAGAGTCAATCTTGCAGCAGTGGGTGTGTCAAGCTGGGGGAAAGCAGTCGTCTAAATGCAGTGGCAGAGAGACTGTTTTGGGCTGGACTCCTTCCACCACAGTCCTGCCTGCACTTAGAGCCCACCAGGACCATTTAAGGAGCTTGCAAGCATGTTGAAAGGATGGATGGGGCAGCTGTGCCAGGATCCTTGCTGTGTTCTACCCTTCCCACAATAGGTGACGACTTCTGGATGAAGAGTCCTCTACAAACTTAAACAGAAAAGATTTTAAGTTCAGAATGCCTTGCAGAAGCATTTTACAAGTGGGGCAACGTTAGAGAGACACTTTGGTCTCTTCTTAAATATCCCATTAAGAAACTAGACCTGCTCTGAATTTAAAACTTTTGCCATGTGTGTTTAACCAGTGCTTGGACTTTAGCAGTAAAATAACAGCTGCCTAGGAAATGTACTAAAATAAACTCATCAGAAATGACCAGTCTGGAGTGGTTCTGTGTATTATGTATGAGTTCAAAGTCTCAATGTGGGTTTTCTTTAAAATAGAATGTACCTTGAACTTTACAGGGTGAAACCTAGAACAGTTAACTCCCTGCCATCAGTCTGGAACTGATGTAACATATACAGGTTGTTTACATACTCTTAAGTGCTGTAGTGAATGTGCGGGGGGGTCTGAAAAGAGAGTGTTTAAAGCCACATAAAGCTTAAGCCCTTTAATCCTGCACTAAAGTTTCTCAGACTCCAGGAATAGTCCTAGCACCATGGAGTAGAAATACCCTTCTCATCTAACTGGACTCTGAATAATCTGAACATGAGAACTTACTGTCTGGCCTAGTTCAGGTATCTGCTGCAGAGCATCTTGCAATATCAAAGCAGTGAGCTGGTGCCTTTTTGGTGAACTCCTGTGCTGTTTCATTTGAATGTACCCTAGCTGGCCAAAACTCAAGGTGCATGCTTTTTGGGGGTGGGGGTTAAGTACAGATGAGTTTGACCCACCCCCAATAGCACATATACTACTACTGAAGTAACTTTTAAAAAGTTGCATTCCACATCTAGCTCTGTGCTGTAATTGGCAACTGTATAGGCTACAGTATCCTCTCACTAGCACTACTATTACAGGGCTAGAGGGGGGGCATATCATTAGCCAAGGGATGAGAGTCCTGTGGCACCTTAAACTAACTAGTTAGTCTTTAAGGTGCCACAGGACTCTCACTTCTACAATTCCAGACTAACAAGGCTACCCCTCTGATTAGCCAAGGGATTGGTCTCTCTATTAACATTCCTCCCTTTAGTGAGGAAAAGTAGTGGAACTGAATTAGGTTAAGAATGCCTGTAAGCTAAAGCAAAACTTGAACTGATTTTTAGTGTGGACAAACTAAGACTTGGTTGATGCACTCCTTGGCATAGACTTCCCTGTAGAGTACGTAGCACAATAGAGCCCTGCTCTAGGGACTCAAGCTGCTGCTCTAATATTGATCAAGTCTCTAGCTGAGGCCCCCTAGCTGTTGCAACTTGACAGTCCAGTGTGAAGTTCTACAAGATCTGAAAGATGTAGCAGATCCTCAACCCCACTTTGCCAGGCATAGGAACTGCTACAGCTCCTGCCTTGAAGTGGCTTCCATCACTAAGGGTATGGTTACACTTACAAGATTATAGCGCTATAGGTTATAGCGGTCCCCTTATACAGGAATATGTATAGCGCTATTGTATGTCCACACTCAAATGCTCCTGCGGTATAGCATGGCCACATTTGGGGCACTTAATGCGGCATTAAGAGCAGCGCATTAGGGCAGGTATCCCAGCATTCAGCTGGGTGCAACGTGCTTTTTAAGTGAGGGGGGAGAGAGAGACAGTGTTTTCCATTTTTCTGAAAGCCTGTCAGTGAGCCTCTGTTCACAGAGGGCTTTGTTTTCACACAGGCTCCCTCCTTAAACATTTGCATTGCTTATCTGCTGAGTTAAGAAAGAAACTCTAAAGAAGTACTTCTGCATTCCTCCAGCCGAGTTCAAAACAAAGGGAAGAGACATCAATGCCTTAAATGGCTCTAGGCATCTCCAGAGATTACTTGTAGCGCAGTGGGTGTCCACATCCTTGCTGTAGCGCTAGAGCAGCTGCACTACAGCCCTTATTCCCCATGCAGAGGTGGATTAATAATAGCGCTATAACTCAGCAGTTATAGTGCTCTACGTGCCTTGCCAGTGTGGACGGGGAGGAGGTTATAGCGCTATAAAGTGCCAGTGTAACCATGGCCTTAGGTTTTAATGGTTCAATGCCTTGCACCACCAACTATGTAAATAGTTCCAGCACTGACATCACTTTCATGTATAAAACACAGCACAGGATCAGAAGCCCTTTGTTTGCTCTTAAATATTGCACAGGGTAAGTCACTCTACAGAAGCCATTCTTGCTGTTAATGACTTTATAAAAAATAGTGGGTCAGCAACCTTTCAGAAGTGGTGTGCTGAGTCCTCATTGATTCACTCTGATTTTAAGGTTTTACAGGCCAGTGATGCATTTTAATGTTTTTTTTCTCTAAGTCTACAATATAACTTTTTTTAAAAAAAGTTTAAGAAGCCTCATTTCAAATTAAAATGCAGAATAGCTCAGACCAGGGGCCAGGACACAGGCAGTGTGAGTGCCACTGAAAATCAGCTCATGTGCCACCTTTGGCACATGCCATAGTTACCTACTCCTGGGCTAGTCTATAATGAAAGATTTGGCACCTATAAAATCTCAGTAATTCCTCAGCTAGAGTGATTAATATCATAGTGTAAATGAAAAACACCTGTTAAGTGGAAAAAGTAGTTAGTTGTCCTCAGGTTGAAAGGTAACAAGTGGTACAAGCTAGTACATCTAATGCTAGCATCAGTAGCTTCCTCCAGTGTACATGCACCTGTCAGGATCGTTACTCTGAAAATAACAGGGTTTAACAATTGCTGCCAGACAGTTCCAAAAGTGGGTGTTCCACTGCTGAGGACAGAATAAAACAAGCATCCACAATAGTGGATGCAAGTGGCATCACACTTTATCAATAAGGTGGTGGCCTTTGTCCTCCACCACAGTGTAGCAGCTGGATCAGCAGCACCCACTGCTTTGGGGGATTTTTCTGTGTCTTGGGTACAATTTTTCAGAAGCTCCTGAATCACTGTCCCAAATTACACACTTTCACATCACAGCTGTTCCCTATGTTCAGTGGATTTGGACACACCTACTACCCCCAAGAAAGTAGCAGCTCTGAACAGACAATAACATTGATCAAAACAGGCAGCCTTCTGCATTTTGTACTTGAGGATATCTTAAGGAGAACAGAAATTTGAGACCGGTTTTTGAAGCCAGTGTCTGATCTATAGTCCTAGGTAAAATGGAACAGGGAGGTCTATGCACACTGGCTAGCACATAACAAATCTACATGAGTAAAGGCTCTTCAGTATGTACAAAGGCACGGAAGCAAAAGGCACAAGCAAGGTCTGTCTTCATCCAACGCTCCAGTATTACTTCTTGAAATACCACACTTCATTGTGCCTATTGAAGAGTTTGAAGGGACTGTCATAGCCTGCAGTGTAATAGAAGTCTTCATGGAATGACTGACCCACATTCTTTAGGATTCTGGCCAGTGCCTGGGCTTCCTCAGCATACTTCTCTGGAGAGGCAAACCCACTGAAGGACCTGGGGGAGGACAGCAGGGAGAGAGGCTCTGGTTTGTAACATTGGCTTTGTTGGAGTTGTAACAATGCAAACCTTGCAGTTAGAGATGAACCCAAACCACCCCCAATCCAAACACCCCAAAGCTTTTGAGGGGGAGGATCCAAATTCTGAAGTATTCAGCTGATTCCTAGTAGCCCAAACCAGAACTCCAGAGCCACACCAAGGGCAGATCTGAAACCAGACCTGGAGCTAAATTTCATGTAGGTGTTTCATCTTTAAAATAGGCTGAAGGAGCAGCCTGAGTCCAGACGCTCCCAAACTGTGAGGTGTTTGAGATCTGGCTTCATGTTCTGTAGCTAAAGGTCATGTGTAACTACTCTCAGGGCCTCATCCAGCACTTGATGGTGTGACAAGGCACATCTGTATGTATATAACACAACCCCAGCTGGTGCTTTGCAGAGAATTACCTGGAGACACAATGCTAGCTGTTGATTGGACCAACTTTTGTTGGTGAAAAGACTAGCTTTTGAGCTTCATAAATGAAGGGAGTTAGGAACGAGGTCTCGGGGGGGTTTCTCTTTCCCAGACATGAGTGAAACTACAGGCACCAGCCCCCTCTTCATGCTTTAATCTATCTCCTCTCCCAACAAAGAGACAGGAGGGTGCTACCTGACAAAGATGGCCTCTCCCTTCCGCTCCTCAATGAAGACGTCTGGGTCTGTGGGCTGTGGCGGAGAGTCTTGATGCTCGAATGGCACAAAGAATGAGACTTTGAAGTCTGTGCAACCAGATTTCACCAGGCACGTCACTGGCACAGTCATCTCAATCTTCAGCTCTGGAAGAATGAGGATAAGAAAGGTCCTGTCTCACACAGCCACAAGCAGAGGTAGAAGGTGAATGCTACCTTGGGACCTGCAGCCACCAAGAGCAATGTTGAAGAGAGGCTTCAATACATGGGGCAGAGGCAGCAGTATTCCTGCAGCACCATCTCCCCAACTCCGCCAATGCCGGTCCCAAGCCCAGATGAAAAAGGAGGAGGGCTGGGCGTGGGGCTAGCCACCCCATCCTGTAAAAATTTACCTGCTACAGAAACGCAAGCAATAGATAATTCAGAGACCAACTTCCTGGAAGATGACTCAAAAGAATGGCCCAGGACAGAATTCTCTGGCAATCTATTGTTTGTGGCCCATACCCTGAGTGGGGTGGAGGGCATAATGAATAACGAATGAATGACCATCTCCCCAGTGCAGCAGGAACTACTCCTGCCACAAGCCCTTTCACCAGGTTTGGCTCAGAGATTCATGTTGCTGCCCATCCCCATGGTCTGTGAATACCCATCAGTGCTTCTCCTTATTGCCTGTGAATGCTTCCCTAGTAAGCATCTCCATTTCCCCCACGCAACCCCTGATCCTCCCCATCTTCCATCCCACATATTCTTGGAGAGACACAGAATCCTTGTCTCTTCCATTCCTCCCCCACCAGGCGTAGGGCAACTCACCCTGGATGAAGGGAAACAGCCCCAGAGGACACCCCTTTGCAGACAAGAAAAATACTGATGCATTAACTCACCCAGAACAGGTGACATTTCAAAAGTACTTCCCGTCCCCCAGAGCTCCCTGAAGCTTAGCTGTTCCCAGCTCCTTTATGCCCTGCCCACAGTTAGAGGGCTGGGTCCCTGGGTTTCCCAATTACTGTTCCAAATCTGGGTGACTTCATACCTTTCTCATTCTTCCCTTGAATGTAGTAGTAGAGTTTCCAGAATCCCTGGCGCAGTGCCTCCTTCTGCATCTCTCCTTTAATTACCGTGCTAGTCCATTTGGCAGTCTCATAGTGACGCAGCTCATAATCTTGGACCTGAAACAGATAGACGGTTACAAGGCTTAGTGAACGTGTGGTTTTTATTTCTAGGGCAGTGAAATGTTCCAATCAATCAGCCCCCACCTTCCTGCAAAAATCACCTCCCTGGGAGTGTGCCCCTCAGACTCATCTCAGCAGCCACACACTCCCACACCCTTTTCCCCAACAAGTCACATGCCCCTAACAAGACACACACCCCCCCCAGTCGCCAAACCATCACAGCCCTCCCAACCCCAATGGCATTGTCTCCAGCCCAATTCCCCCCCCCCCCCGCACCTCCACCCTACCCCTCAAAGTTACAGGAACAAACACTGTACTGGCAAAAGTACTTCTTGCCTATGTGAGCTGTGTTTACACTGGAAGATTTGCCAGGACAACTGCACCCATGAACCCCTTCTAGTATAGGCAAGGCCAAAGATATCTGGCCACTGTCCTATAGCTCCAGATATTCAGGGCAGATTCCTTCTTGAACAGCTTATTCACTGACAGCACTAATTAGTTTATTTGTGCAAGGATCTACTCATCATGAACAATACCCCTCAATGTCTGATATAGAGATCTCCCCAGCAACTAGCATTTACCGCAATCTCTGCTGAGCTCCACCTGGGGGACTGCAGCTCCAGGGACAAAAATGTCTGTTTGAAGGACTTGATCATCTCTTGGGCTGAAAGAAAACAGTTAATTGGCTCTGAGTAACCCACAGTGCAAGGGATCAAGATTGCTTGCCTAATCTCAGGCTTCTAAGGTTGATTTTCTCAGGCCTGCACAAAATCTCTAGCCTTTTAGCAATGCCACTAGAGTAAGCACTTCCACCAAGAGTGGAGGAGGAACAGAGAGATCACAGAATCATAGAAGACTGGAGTTGGAAGAGACCTCAGGAGCTCACCTAGTCCAACCTCCTCCTCAAAACAGGACCAACCCCAACTAAATCATCCCAGTCAGGGATTTGTCAAGACAGGCCTTAAAAACCTCTAAGAAAGGAGATTCCACCACCTCCCTAGGTAACCCATTCTAGTGCTTCACCACCCTCCTCTTGAAGTAGTTTTTCCTAATATCCAACCTAGACCTTCCCCACCGCAACTTGAGACCATTTCTCCTTGTTCTGTCATGTACCACCACTGAGAACAACTGAGCTCCATTCTCTTTGGGACTCCCCTTTAGATAGTTGAAGGCTGCTATCAAATCCCCCCTCCCACACTCTTCTGAAAACTAAATAAGCCCAAGCGACAGAGTCCTGTGGCACTTTATAGACTAACAGATGTATTAGAGCATGAGCTTTCATGAATGAATACCCACTTTGTCGGATGCTTATGCTCTAATACATCTGTTAGTCTATGAGGTACCACAGGATTCTGTTGCTTTTGCAGAGCCAGACTAACATGGCTACCCCTCTGCTACTCAATACGCCCAGTTCCCTCAGCCTCTCTTCATAAGTTATGTGCCCCAATCCCCTAATCATTTTCGTTGTCCTCACTGGAATCTCCAATTTGTCCACATCCTTTTGGGGGTGGGGGGGAAGGAGAGATAAAACTGGACGCAATACTCCAGATGTGGCCTCACCAGTGCCGAATGTGGAATAATCACTCCACTCGATCTGCTGTCAATACTTGTACTAATGAAGCCCAATATGCTGTTAGCCTTCTTGGCAACATGGGTGATCTGTCGTCTCATATCCAACTTCTCATCCACTTTAATCCCCAAGTCCTTTTCTGCAGAACTGCTGCTTAGCCTGTCAGTCCCCAGCCTATGGCAGTGCATGAGAGTCTTCCGTCCTAAATGCAGGACTCTGCACTTGTCCTTGTTGAACCTCATCAAATTTCTTTTGGCCCAATCCTCTAATTTGTCTAGGTCCCTCTGTATCCTATCCCTACCCTCCAGCATATCTACCTCTCCTCCCAGTTTAGTGTCTTCTGCAAACTTGCTGAGGGTGCAGTCTACACAATCCTCCAGATCACTGATAAAGATATTGAATAAAATTGGCCCCAGGACCGACCCTTGGGGCACTCCGCTTGATACCGGCTCCACCTTCCCTGCCCAGATCACTGCCAATCTGACCAAAGGGAAAATATCTTTCCCAACCCACATATGCCTCGACCATGGGTCGGCAACCTTTCAGAAGTGATGTGCCAAGTCTTCATTTAGTCACTCTAATTTAAGGTTTCACATGCCAGTAATACATTTTAACATTTTAGGAAGGTCTCTTTCTAGAAGTCTATACATACAACAATAGTTTAGTTATATATTAAAGTAAATAAGGTTTTTAAAATGTTTAAGAAGCTTCATTTAAAATTAAATGCAGAGCCTCCTGGACCAGTGGCCAGGACCCAGGCAGTGTGAGTGCCACTGAAAATCAGCTTACGTGCCACCTTTGGCACCCGTCCCTACCCCTGGCCTAGACCCTGAGCATGTGAGCAAGAACTAGCCAGCCAAACACCAGAGAGTGAATGCTCGGTGCTACCTCAAAGCCCTGGCCTCCCCATCCAGTGTCCCATCTCCAGCCAGAGCAATCTCTGATGCTTCAGAGGAAGGAGACCAAAACAAAAACCCAGAATACTTTTGGGTGGAGGAAGTAGAACCCACTCCTGAGCCCTGCTGGTGGCCATCTGAAGCCCTGAAACATGAGCGTTTAAGAAAAACAACACTTTTTTTTTTTTTTAAATAAAGAGCTCATGATTTTTAAGGGGCTTGTTCATAATTTGAATGCTTAGCATTGGCAATACCACACTACGCCAAATTCTCCAGAGCTCTGCCCTCTGACAAATTCCCCCAAAAGGAACACATCGGTGGAGACTATGACAAATAACATGCCAATTAGGCAATCATCTTGATTCTCAGAGGCTCAAACCAATACAGTAGAATCTCAGTCATGAACACCAGAGTTACGGACTGACTGGTCAACCACACACCTCATTTGGAACCAGAAGTACACAATCAGGCAGCAGCACAGACCAAAAAGAAAAAAAAAATATGATACATTATTTTGTTGAGTAGCTTATGTTTAACACAGTAAAGAGAGAATTAAAAACAAGATTTTACAAGGTAAGGAAACTTTCTGTGCTTGTTTCATTTAAATTAAGATGGTTAAAATCAGCATTTTTTTTCCTTCATAGTAAAGTTTCAAAGTTATACTTAGTCACTGTTCAGCTGTTCTTTCAAAAGTTTACAACCATAATGCTCTGTTCAGAGTTACAAACAACCTCCATTCCCAAGGTGTTTGTAACTCTGAGGTTTTACGGTACATTGTGCTGCTGACTGACAGTCATATATTGCAGATGAGACAAAGTACTGAGGACCTGGATCATTCGTAGCCAGTAAAGAACCCATAAGTAGTTATTTATTAGAAATCTTTTATATCATGCTTTATAGTATTTTACAATCTTTTACATAGCACTTTGCAAATATAAATAAGACCAGTTTATTGTCAGAAAGATCATGGGCACTTTTGCAAGAATTGGAACTATAGCCCCTTTGACCTAGTCAGTTTCTCTTGATTTATTTTCCATCCCTAAATTTCCCCTCTAGCTTTAAACAGAGATTACATTTATTTATACTTCCTGTCCTTAATTGTGCTGTAGCATTGCTGTGTGCTGATACTCAGCTGCTATGTTTCACCTCAGAGGTGGCTGCAGTGAGCCCACATTATTTGTATATTAGTTTGTAAAGCCCTCTGGGAGCCTTCAGAGTGAAAGATGCTGTAGAAAAGTAAATTATCCTTATTGATTTCAAATATTACCCTTCAAATAAGCAGTGTATAGAGCACTCGAACATTTAAAAGCTTCTACTAAATTAAGAGCTGCTACTTTAAGCAGTCACAACAGAGCGGGGAACAGCACGCAGGCATCAGAGCGCCACACCGCAAGACACTGATGCCAGTAAACTTGAAGATGCATTAGTAAAACCCTGTGACTTCGCTACAGGGAACGCCAGGCACAATATCTACACCTGCCAGCAGACAGATGCAGTGTGATCATCTCAGTTCTGTAGGCAGGCTGCTTATCAAAGGGGCCATTCAAGATTCAACTCTTATACACACACACTCCTATGGCAAAATAAATTATACACAGGACACCAAGGCATAAGGAAAGAGTGACAGACTCCACAGATGTGTGTCAGAAGCAGATATAATTAGCACAGGATCAGGCTTGACAGTGGATTTGGGGGTTTAACCACTGTCTATTCCTGATTCAATGGCAGTGATGCTGTATCTCTGACATCTCTCCCCTTTCTCCTAGGTTTCAGCACTGCTTTTCTCACTGCACTTTGATGAAAAGCACTTAGTCATTTCTGATTATGTAAGGAAATTCTCTCTCGCACTCCCACTTCTCTTGGACACTGGAGTAGAAAGTGTCTTTTCCCCTAGCACTGACTTCACCATCCCTCCTACCCCCAAAACCCATCACATGGTCTAACATTCTGGCCAATGCTGTTAATTCCTGAATATATGTGAAACCTTTTGTGTGCTAGTTACAGTAAACATTGCTTATGAAATGCAAAGAACAGAGCATGACTGCGCATAATGATAAACGGGACTACAGGACAAAAGAATATGTTCCAATATGCAACAATAGCCCTGGCATTTACAGACAGTTCTCCAAACAGGAACAATAGAACCCGCCTTTATAGTTAGCTGCAGCTTTACAGTTAGATCTACAGTAAACTTTAGCTGGTTTCCCTCTGCTACTGATTTATATGACTTTCGCTTTGCCCATTAAACTTTTTTCTCCCCCTGAGAATTCCACTTCTTCTCCAGCTTTAAGGCAAGTCTGCCCCATCTACATACTCCATCCCACTGCTGCTTTCTCACACGGGTTGGCTGTTCTCTCACAGCACTCACTGTGGGGCCAGGGAAAGAAGAAAAATACTGGGGACCGTCACAGAGGGTTTCTTATAGCAACAGTGGGGAGGGAGAGAAGCCTGGCCATGCAACTGAACAGGCACCTGTTGCTAGAAAGTGGATGAAAAATTGGAAAAGACACTTACATTTTGAAGTCTACGCCCTATTGTCCTTCTCCCCCTCTAGCTGTTCTGTTCCTGTTCCTTTCTCCAAGCCGCGTACACTCTCCCAATGCTGTATTCCAGGATTTATTTCTGTGCTTTATTGGCAAACTCCACCCACTCCTGCTGGTGGGAACCACTATTATGAAAAACCTAATATTCTAGTCATGCTCTCCCCTATTGCTCTCATTGGTTGTCTACAAAAACCACCCCAAATAACCCCACCTCTTTTTCACATGCAGTGGCATGCCTAGTATGTGGGACCTGGCTCATTAGTTTCAAATCCGTAGGTCAAATCCAGCCCTTGTGTAACTTGGCTGTGTCCACTTATGTGAATTTGGCTCCATGTTCTCGCTGACAAAGACAGAATTATATACAAATAACTTCTCCCTGTAACAGATTTGACTAAAGGAGGTTGCTGCTAGAGCGCGATAGACTCTAGCTGTGTATACTGCAGTGCATTTTTAAACACTTCTTGTTCATCTTTCATGGATGTGTCAGCTGAATTTAGAGACACAAAGTGGGAGAAGTAGGATCTTTTATTGGATCAACTTCTGTTGATGAGACACATATAGGACATGCCTACACTTGCAGATGTGAGTTAAACCAACCCTCAGAGAGCACAGTAGGGAAGGCGCTGCAGTGTGTTCACACTGTCAGCTGCAAGTGCACTGGTGTGGCCACATTTGCAGCATTTGCATCAGCACTGGGAGAGGTGCATTATGGGCAGCTATCCCACAGAGCACCTCTTCCCATTCTGGTGCTGTGGCTTGTAGGAAGGGAGCAAGGGGAGTGGAGGTTGTGGGGCATTCTGGGTCCTGTCCCAATGCCCCGTGATGCATTGCTTCACATCCCAGCAATACCTGAGCTTCTGTCCACATTCGGTGCCATCTTTCAACGTTTTTTGTACTGCGCGCTCTGTCTTCCCTTACAGTCTGTGGGAATGGAGCCCAAACTGCTGAGGAATATGCTGGAGTCTCGCCAGCAAGTCATGTTTAGCAGACAAGTTACTCCTTAAGCTAGAAGCTGACAGTGAGGAGTCCGACCATGATGTCGACTCGTGTAACACACACAACACGATATTGCTTGTGGCATTCATAGACATGCTCACCACCGTGGAACCCCACTTTTGGGCTCGGGAAACAAGCACTGAGTGGGGGGATCACATCGTCATGCAAATCTGGGATGACGAGGAGCAGCTGCAGAACTTTTGGATGAGAAAAGCCTATTAAAACGTGCTAAGGACTGAAACGTGGGGCCAAATTCTCTATAGGTATAACGCTATTATTTTGATGACATTACATCGTCAGTATTGAAAGCTGTTCCACAAATAATACTAAGCCTTTGTAACTAGCTTCCGGGTTGCATAAGGATGGAGGAGGCAGGTGCATCATGCCTTCTGCACCGCTTGTCTCAGCACCTGCCTCTCCAGAGTTACTGCTGCGACATCCTCCACTGAAGCCAGTTTGCTGCTGCTTCATCAGTGCTGGATCAGGGGCTTCTCTTTGCTGAACCAGGAGCCAGAGCAGAGCACTCACTTTGGCCCCCATGTTGAGAGGACTAGGAAATGGTGCCAGCACCCTTAGATTTAGGGAACTCTTCCCCAGGGAATTATGGGAGTTTGACCTCTCTCTAAAGTAACCAGACTATCAGGGGGAGGAGGAGCCCATTCGTCACACTTACTTCATGGGGAATCTGTTCCCTGAACTCACCCCATCTTACTCCATGCCCACTGGAAGCACTATTGCTCTTAGGGACTGTGGAGAATAGTTTCTCAGAGCACTCTCCTTCTAGGGAGGAGGAGCTGCCAAGCATACAATAGGGGCCAGTTTTAAGGCTCCGAATTTGCAAGACAGACAGTTGAAAAACAAGATTACCTGCAAAAAGAACAGGTCATCTGGTCACTTCACCCCTCTCCCACAATTCCACTGGGCTCCCTAAAGGCCAGTCTGAATTCCTCCACAAGCCATTGCTTTGGGGAGCTGTGCCAAGAAATGTTGGACAGTTATCCTGAGGCAGTGCACCTGAAATTATGATACAATGCTAGTGTGGATGTGAGACAAAGCTACAAGCGACCTTCATCCAAACCAGCATGGCTAATACATTACTTACACCACAGTACTTACACCCGTGCTTTTCCACTAGATTGGCTATTGTTCTGTTCTACAGAGGTTCTTAGGTCACTTACTGCATACAGATACTGTACTGATGATGTACCAGGGGTTCAATTCTCTAGTGTAGATAAAACCCTTGAAAGAACTACAGCAACCTTCCACTGCTCCACCTCAACAGGACCAGGGGCAACTAGCACAGACAGGCATTGCCTTTAAAAGGGAGTGGGAAATTCTAGGAGAAATGCAAACCAGTTGTGAATTCCTATCCTGTCTAAAGCAAAGAAACGCAAAACAAATCCCCATCCATGATATGCTCAGCTGACATTTCTGCTCCCAACAAAGAGCAACTGTACTAAACTTAGAGGTCACGGCATGGACAACAACCACCACTGTTCTCCAGAGATGTTGTTTTCTCATCGTTTTGTTTTTCATGTGCATGGAAAGGGCATGGCAGCAGCTGGGTGGGAGTGAGAAGAGGCATACAGAGTGTCTGTAAAATCTTTAAGAACAATAAGGAGTCCGGTGGCACCTTAAAGTTCTAAAAGATTTATTTGAGCATAAGCTTTCAAATGCATCTGAAGAAGTGGGATTTTTACTTATGAAAACTTATGCTCAAATAAATCTGTTAGGCTTGAAGGTGCCACCGGGCTCCTCGTTATTTTTGCGGATACAGAAGAACATGGCTACCCCTCTGATACTCTGTAAAATCTTTAGACAAAATTATTGTCCTCTAAATCTATTTGATAGTATATAAATCATACACACATACACACACCACCTTTTGGTTTCCAATTTAAATTAGCATGTGCAGACTAAATGGTATTTTCAAAAAGCAAGAGATGCTGACCAAAAATATTTACTAACCTTCCGTAACTGTTGTTCTTTGAGATGTGTTGCTCACGTCCATTCCAACGTAGGTGTATGTTCGCCCAGAGCACTGCTGCCAGAAAGTTTTCACTAGGTGGTATCCATCAGGTTGGCTCTGGTGTCCCCTGAGTCATATCCCCATAGAGATGGTATAAAAGACCCTGCCATGCTCTCAGTTCCTTCTTGATGGCTATCTCTGACAGAGGGGCAGGAGGGCTGGGTTTTGGAATGCACATGAGCAACACATCTCAAAGATCAATAGTTACAGAAGGTTAGTACCCGCTTTTAATTCTTCGAGTGCTTGCTTATGTCCATTCCAATGCAGGGATCTCCCAAGCAGTTGCGAGGGGGAGGGTTTGGAATTCATTGGCATCCTGACTGTAAAACTGCTCGGCCGAAACCCGCATAGTCTCTAGCTTGCTGGGTGATGGCGGTGGGACACAAAAGCATGGACTGACGACCACACTGCCGCTCTGCAAATGTCCTGAATCGGAACTTGAGCCAGAGCCGCCACAGATGCTTGAGCACCTGTAGAACCGGCTGTCAGAGGAGGAGCCGGGACCTTCACTAGGTCACAGCATGTGTGGATAGAGGAAGTGATCCATGATAAAATTCTCAGGGTTGAGACTGGAAGACCTTTCATTCTGACTACGAAAGCTGAGTGCATTTCTGAAAGGGTTTAGTCCTTCCTATGTAAAAGGCTAAATCACGCCTAGCATCCAGTGAGAGTCTTCGGTTCCTCACTGTTAGAATGTGGTTTTGGAGAGAAGACTGGCAGGAAGACATACTGGTTACTATGGAACTGAGAAACCACCTTTGGTAGGAAGGCCGGGTGCAGTTGCACCTGAAACCTGGTCCTTGACGAAGACCATGTATGATGGTTCTGAAGTAAGGGGGAAGTAGGGGGGGACCACTGCCAAGCACTCACTGGCAACGCGGCTGGGGCCGGGCTGCTGAACTTTCCGCCGCTGTTGAGTGCAGGCCCAGCCCCGCTTCAGTCCTCAGGAGAGTCGAGTGGGGTTGGGGGGAGCAAGGGTGAGAAGAGGCAGGGCTGGGGAAAGGGGTGGGAAGAGGCAGGCTGGATCAGAGCTGGAGCAGAGTGTCGGTGGGGCTTATGGGGAAGAGGTGGAGCAGGGGCTGGAGCAGCGCGCAGGACAAATTTCCTGGTGCCCTAAACAGCTGCATTCTTTGCGTATGGTTAAAGACGGCCCTGACTTGAGCCTACATACTCCACAGAAAGAGGATGGCTACTGGTGGCTCCTTTGTCAGGGCTTGCTGTGCTCTTACAGCTGAGAAGTGTGGAAGCAGAGCAGAGAGGTGTGGGTGGGCAGACTGCCGCCTGAGGTTGCACTCCTGTATGAAACGCAGGAACTTCTCCTGTGATTGGCTGCATTAGTGGCAGTGGAAGTGACAATGGATGTCTGACAGCTTTCAGGAGCCACATGCAGCTTTATCACAACTAGAGCAGAATCTTTGTAAAGGGAGGTGGAGCTGTCAAACTTTCTCCTTGATCACAGATTTTCTTGCCTGCCCCTGCAGTCCTCTGGACTGATCTGTAAGTAAATTCCATTGTAAGTGTTCCTTTCAATCTGTTTCTTGATGTTAAAGAGAAAACCACTGTTCAAAGCAATGTTCTGTTAAAGACTAAAACCTTGTTTCCTGGACTGAACTTTATTTACAAACATAAAAGGTTAGAAAGATAAATCTCCTAAAAACACTAGGACCACAGGCCCCAACACAGATCTACTTTCCATTTGGGGCTATTACAAGGACAAACCAAAAGTGCAAACCCAAGAGAATTTGTAACTTGCCAAGATCCCAAGGGCTGCACATACTCACATGCGTACATGATTTTTAAAAAGATAAATGCATAATGTGTGTGCGCGCTTATACTGCTCCTCAATAAGTGAACAGATACTGGGCATTGCTGAGTTCACCAGCAATAAGCTGTAATTCAGAGATGGGCAAACTTTTTGACCTGAGGGCCACATCAGGGTTGAGAAACTGTGCTGAGGGCCGGGTAGGGAAGACTGTGCCTCCCGAAACAGCCTGGCCCTCGCCCCCATTCACCCTCTTCCACTTCCCATCCCCCTCAGAATCCCTGACCCATCCAACCCCCCAGCTCCTTGTCCCCTGACCACCCCCTCCTGGGATCCCAACCCCAACTGCACCCTGAGACTCCACCCCCTATTCAATCCCCCTGCTCCCTGTCCCATGACTGCCCTGCCCCCTGTCCATATCCCCACTCCCATACAGGCCCTCCGGGACTCCCATGCCCATCTAACCCCCACTGTTCCCTGAACTCCCTACCAGAACCTCCACAACATCCAACCACCACAGCTCCCTGTCCCTGACTACCCTGCCCCCCTGACTGCTCCCAGAACCACCTGCCCCTTATCCAACCCCCCAGTTCCCTGCCCCCTTACTATGCTGCTCAGAACAGCAGGAGTTTGGGCCGGATGTGGCCCACAGGCTGTAGTTTGCCCACCTCTTCTGTAGTTGATCTGTTTTATCCTCATCCTGCAGATACAGGAAGAGGACAGCCTCAGGCCATGTTTAGGGCTCTCCATAGGCTGTACGTGGCTCTCATCCCAGATCAGCTCTGTTCTAACAGGAAAGTCTAGTCCTTAGCTAACCATCATTTCATGATTTTGTGATTCTCATGATACAGGTGACCTGAAAAAGAAGCTAAGACATGATTTTTTCCATACTCCACTAAGTACACTTCAGAATGAAAAGAAATGCCAAACCCACCACCATACCCCATGCCAGTGCTCCCACCTTCCCCTCTGTACTATGTTAAAGAGAGAAAAGCAACCTGAGTTTTTTCCTTTGCTCTTCAATTCACCCTGCCCTCCCTCCCAAAGGGAAGTAGTCGCTATTATCTTCTGGAAGTTCAATGGTATGACCCATAGTATATATGCCCTACATTAGCTGATGTTTTCTGCCCTTGGAAGGCAGAATGGAAACAATGCTGATAGTAGGATCAGCTACAGTCACTTGCTTTGAGTCAGTTTTTGTTTGCCTCTGCTTCTGCAGCAGGCCATGCAACCTGGATGTGGTATGGCTCTAGTTCCTCAGGAGTGATGTAATCTGGAGCGTTGCTCATAAGGTCACGTCCCTTGAAGGATTTGGGGAACGCAATGACATCTCGAATACTTGAAGCGCCAACCACGAGACAGATCAGTCTGTCAAGTCCTAGAAGCAGACACCAAATTAGATAAAATACTTGTGTTACAGCCCCACATTACTTCCCTCTGAATCTATAAAACTTTATGTGAGGTAGGAAACAAAATTACTGGAAACCAGGAGAAGGTAGCACATCTGGGGAAAAATAATCAGAAACTGGGACTGAATGGACAGAAGAACATGATAAAATGGCCTAGGGCTGACAGTGAATAGCAAATTAAATAAGTGTGTGCAGTGCAGTGCTGCAGAGAAAAGCCCAATGCAATTGTGCTGAAAAGGCAGAGACATCACCCCACAGACCAGGAAGGTGGGAGATGCTCACTAGGGCTTGGCTGAGATTACACAGGGGTTAGGTCTCAGCACCTTAACAGATGTAGATAAACAAGGGTGGAGGTGTCAGAGAAGAACAAGAGCAAGCAGATGATTGGAGGGGACTGAGTTATATGGGAAGACTAAAGATGAAACGCAAACCTAAGTTTAAAAACTATAGTCCAAACAGGCAAAATTCTAAGAGGAAAACACTACATGGACATTGCTGTAAAGCTGTGTAAATAACACTGGAGTCTGACCACTTCTGAGATGAATTACCACATCCGTAAGGCCCTGGGCAATCTTAGATGCAGGCATCCTGGTTTTTCTGCCAAAATGAGTGAGAGAAAGCAGGAAGCAGAGAAAGCAGGAAGCAAGCAACTCAGATTTCCAAGTAGCTTTCTTACATTATAGCACTTGTATTAACATATCAACTATACACACCTTACCTTGTTTGGAGATTTAAAACCTGCTTTTAAGTTTTAGAAAAGCTTCTCGCAATGCACTTGAAGAGCAAAATATGCACTAGCAGGATTCAGTGACAACCAAGTAGAAGCTATGACTGGGGAAAGGCAACTACAGATCTTTGAAGGGCGGAAATACTGAGGAGGGAGAGGAATTACTTAAGGTGACATGAAGAACCAATGGGATAAAATTAAGAAAAGGACTGACGGGTTAAAGTTCTGTAATGGTGAGATCTAACAGGCTGTAGAATAGTTTCCTCTGGGAAGGGGTAGGTGTTGCTTGGTACATTTAAGACTAGGCTGGATATAAACACTAGGACATTCACTGAAGGGAAACAATCCTGTAGTGGCCAAGTGACAAGATGGACTAAATGACTTAATTTCTATGAGGTGCTCTCTCTACGGCTGCAGACAAGGACTGTTCTCAGGACCCAGATGACTGCAACCAAGTGTGCATGTAAGAACTGAAAACACAACACTATGGGAACTTGTCTCCTCCCTCACGCTCATTGCAGTCCTATGAGCACTCTGCCCATTTGGTGGTGTTAGGTTAAGTGCTGCCTGGGATCCATGTTCCTCTCTGCATGCTCTAGGCAGAAGAGAGGATCAGAAGTGGAGAGACAAGGTGAGCATGAACAGTGATGCCACCACTGCAGTCCCAATCAGAAGGGGAAAGGGTTTTTGCTAACAAGCACAAGCCCCCTTTCTTAATGTTTAGTTTGTTGCTATGATTTGAGTCCTGATATGACAGTGAAAAGTCACCAGCACAGCTGTGTCTTGAGGAAGCATCTCCCACTGGGAGAGCTACAATGCACCTACCTAAAGCAATTCCTCCATGAGGGGGCGCTCCACATGTCAAAGCCTCTAGCAGATGGGAAAGCAGCTCAGGATCCTCCTGGAACATTACACACAAAATGTCACCTTGAGCAACAAACGCTTGTATTGGATATGGAGGGGAGGCTGAGTCGCCCACTCCTTGGGGCTGAGAGTCACATTTCATTACCTGTATTATCATGGTGGTGGTCACTTGGCATCCTTCCCTGCTCCCACCACCATCACTGTCATGAAGACTAACAAAGAAGCTCTACCCCCTACAGTAACTTGTCCTAAGCAAACCAGCTATCATCCAGTAATATATATGAAATTATTTCAGAAGGCAATGCTATTTATAAGTTATGTTTTGTATCCAAAGCCAGTGATTATTTGCTTCATGTTTCAGATACAATAAATGCTTCTTTGGAAAAGCTCCCAACTTCCTTAGTGAGAAATCAGGAATTAGATAAAGCAGGGTTCAGCAATCCAGTAGCACAGGGTTTTTTAATTGAAACAGAAGTCATCGCATACTGGTACTATAGACACACATGATTCTTCACCTCTTATATGAGTTACGGTCCTTTCCTCACACTTCATGGAAGACAGAACTGGTATTCCACCACCAGTTCAATCTAGATTTGGAAGACAATGTTGCCTAGTGGATAGAGCACTGGACTGAGACTTGGGAAACCTAGGTTTTATTCCCAGCTTTGCCAGTGACCTTGGGCAAGCCACTTCATAGCTTTGTCCCTCAGTTTCCTCATTTGTAAAATGATGCTGCTCTCATTTGTAAAGTACTTTAAGATCTAAAGATGAAAACCAGTATACAAGAGATTGATATCGTGAGCATCACCATTCTCAGGGAGCTAGGAGGGAAGAATTTTACATGCATGACTCCCAAAAGCATGAGAGGAGTGAGAAATATCAATCTCAACACAGGAATAAGCCAGTGTATTGTGTCAATGGGACCAGACACGTAAGTAAACAGGTGCATAATTGTTTGAGGGATAGGGTGCTACAATTTTTTATTTTACAGCATTCCTTTAGTGTCCTCTCGTCATCTGTGTGTCAATAAGGTACTCCTACTGGCACAGCATCATTGTTAGTAAACCTAATTCCTCTGGATTTCTATAACCAATAATTGTACCATTTTCAAACTAGTTTGAGGTTTAAAATGTGTCTATTTTAATAATTCCGGGAGGGCATGGGAAACTTTTGCAGGCTGTTACCTTCAGAACTGTCTCAAGAACAAAACGTTGCTGCGCTGCATTATGGATTCGGATGGAGCCACCTCCAATCTCACTGCCATTCAGCACAAGATCATAGTGCTGGCTACGGACCTGGAGGATGGGAGACAGACAAGTGCATTAGCATGCCCGGAGTGCAGTTCACTGTGCTCAGATCATTCGTCGCTCAGATTGCCAACAGTCTGATGAAAAAAGACACATTACAATTCTGCTTTATCAACAGAATCTCAGACATTTGGAGGGGTCCAACAGGATGTTTAAACCACTATCAGGAGGAATCTTTCCAACTAATTCCATTGTAGGTCTCAAATTTCATGCTATGGCAAATGACGGATGTTTGTCCTGGACCTTGTCCAAAGCCCACTGAAGCCAACAGAAAGATGCATTTCTATGGGCTTTGGATCAGCACTGCACAATGCCAGGCAGACGGCAAGTAGTTGCTGTGCAAGCCTCCTCACTCCCCCCGTTGAAGCTCTCCCAGTGCCTCAATTGTGATTCTGCTCTCCCTCTTGCTGTTCCAGTCCTGGAGACCACACACAGCCATGGCAGTGTACCACCCATCCTGATCTGTGACACACTCAGAAAACTAAATGCAGGGCTCCTCTCTCAGAAAGTCCTTCACAGATTGAACAAACTCCCACTACAACTTGATTGTGGCCACTGTTCTCATTGCAACTGAATTCTTAGGAAAGTTGTAAAACAAAACAACCCTCCCAAAACCTTTTCTGTGGACATTGCTGTTATTTCCCCAAATCTCCTGGGACTGGCAATTAATATTAATACTGACAATTAATCAAATCCCTCTCTTACTGCCCCTGGGTAGTGAAGCCCTTAGGTTGCTCCTGTTAAATGACTCCTTACATCTGAGCTCAAGATCAAGATTGTACTATTTAAGCGGAAACACATCAGATAGTAACTGCCTAATCCTTACAGCTCTACAGATGAATGTAACGCCCATCTTCAGAGACTTCTAGGGAAGAGTTCTGACCCAGCTTTGCCTTCCAGAGAAACTCCTCACACTAAATCAGTTATTTCCCATAACTCTTCAGGAAGTAAGCCAGTTAGCTGGTGACACATACTTAGGTATTTGCTAGTTCCGGGTAACCTGGGATCCACGTTTCCTCAGCAGATATGTAGAATGCATATATGCATATTTTTCTGCATTAGTTAATGTCCCTTAATACAGCAGCTAAAGTTGTACCTCGTCCACTTTTTCAAGGAAAGTCAATATGAAAAACTAAGCCAGAGTGAAAGGCAGGAAGGTCATAGTCACCTTTGCAGGCTCAGAGTAGAGGAGGTTGGTGTCTGAGGGGTGAGGGGCCGTGAAGGGGTGATGAGCAGATTCCAGTTCTGCAGGATTTTCTTCCTTGGGAAGGAATAGCGGGAAATCCACCACCCACAGGAAGTGAAAAGCAGTAGGATCACGGAGCACCAGGCCTCTCGACTCCAGAAGATTTGCACTCTCCAAGCGCATGTTTCCTAATACCGAGCACTGAAAAAAGTGGGGAGAAAGGAGGGAGGGAAAGGGAACAGAGAAAGAATGATGAAGTCCAGTTTAATGTCATGAACAGACAGCTCTAGGGAGGGTCTCATCATACCTTCTGGCAGGTGTGTGCGTGTGTGTATTAATTTTCTTCAGAGACAGGATCTCTCTCTCTCTCTCTCTCTCTCACACACACACATGCCATCATGTCAGTTCACAGCATTTTTTTGCATTAGCTGCAGCATTACAGCATTCATTAATCTTTGCAGCATACTCCAAGATCCTCAGGTGGAAGGAATTACAGATTTGGTAGGTATAAATACTAACAGACAGTGATGTTCAGTCCTCACAGACATCAAGGGATTTCCCTACCACTTTTTCATGCTCTCCAGCTGCCAGCAGCACCACATCATCTGCCTGGACCTTCAGTGCTTGGATGAGTTCCGACTGCTGCTCTTCACTGAGGAACTTGCTGAGTGGAGACTTCAAGCTCTCATCAGACTTCAGGATCAAGTGTAAAATTTCCTATTGCAAAAGAGAGGCACAGATGTGAAGCACATTCAGTTCCTGCAGTACATCCACACATCTGATCAGATTGTTTCTTGTCTTTGTATTGCTGACAGACTGTCTCTTTCTCTCTCAGCAGAGGATGCATTCTTAAAAACCTCCTACATCCTGAAGTTCTTATATCCTATATAATCACCTAACAATTTATCATTCCATTTACTAAAATACTCGAGGGCACTGTAGGAAGACACAGAACCATTTGCACAATGCAAAACATACAGCTGCCGGGCCATTTACCTTCAACAGACAAGAAGTTCCCACCACCTATATTAATAGGTCTCAAAACAAGGTGATTATATGTATACAAAGCAGAAAACTTAACATACTTTTCTATCTAGTATTTGCTTGCAAATTCCATGCAACATTTTATGCATTTTACCTGCCCCTTTCAGGTGAACTCTTTACAGCGTAGAATTTATGTGCCTCACCTGATTAAACTGGGATTTTGCAGATTCCTTTAAAGACTCAAAATCTTTATTCCGAAGATGTCTCTGGAAAAAAGGGGGAAAAAAGAGAGACATTAAACAGTTATAAGCGCTGTAAGTCAAGGCAGAAACTGAATCCAGTGCCTCAGCTCACTTTCCTGCATGAAGCCCTCGATTTCAGAATTACACTTTTGGGAGACATGATCAACGTTCCATTTTTGTTTTTTTAAATACACGTCAAAGCACCACCTAACGGGGTGCCACAAACCTGCGCCTTTCACTGCCAAACTAACAATAACTTGCAAGAAACTGGCTGGAAAGTCCCACACAGCCCATGCAGCAAGAGTGCAAAGATTTAAATCACAATCTACCACCCTCTATACCCAACATACATTTTATCACATGATAAACTTATTTGATACTGCCCTCCATTGTAAAATGCTTTGAGATCTATGGTTGAAAAGTGCTATATAGGAGGTCGGTATTGTATTTTTGTAAGAGGAGTATCCCTACTAGTACTTTGTAAACCCCTGGCAACCTTCCATTTTTCTTTGGCTTGGAAGCATGAAGGGGCATACGAATGTTTAGCACATCTGGCACGTTAAATACCTTCCAATGTTAGCTACAAAAGTGCCATTTGAATGTCTGTTCTCACTTTCAGGTGACACTGTAAATAAGCATTATTTCCTGTAAATGTAAACAAACTTGTTTGTCTTAGCAACTGGCTGAACAAGAAGTAGGACTGAGTGGACTTGTAGGCTCTAAAGTTTTACTTTGTTTTGTTTTGAGTTCAGTTATGTAGCAAAAAAAAATAATCTACATTTGTAAGTTGCACCTTCACGATTAAAAAGATCGCACTACAGTACTTGTATGAGGTGAACTGAAAAATACAATTTCTTTTATCATTTTTAACAGTGCAAAAATTTGTAATAAAAATAATAAAATGAGCACTGTACATTTTGTATTATGTTGCAATTAAAATCAATATATTAAAAATATTTAATAAATTTCAATTAGTATTCTATTGTTTAACAGTGAGATTAAAACTGTGATTAATCGCAATTAATTTTTATATATATAAATAAAATAGAAAGTAACAATTACATCTAGATTTATAGTCAAGCTTGGATTTGATCTTTGACCTTATTGTTATGAGGTACTGTACTAATAATCTCCACACAGGTAACAAATGCCCACATGGGAGGACTGTTATCTGTGGGTCTGTCTCACCAGTCCAGGAAGGAGTGATGCCTTGCCCAAGTCTATTTCAGACCCTTGTCTCTAGGCATAATTTATTATTCAAGCCCAAAACAAAACTGCTCCTCTAACTAAAGCAGGCTGTAGTCCCCAGAGGCTTTTCCCCTTGGCCTTTCTCAGCTCCCTCTGGGTTTTTGCTCTAACCAAGGGACACTGCAGTTTTTCTAGCTCAGCTGAGTTCTTGCTGGCCTTTATAAGGACAAGATGCTCTTCACACTATTACCTGATGCCTAACACCACAACCTCAGCTGAGAGGCAACTAACCAGTCAAAGGTGGGACTAGGCCAATGTCCTCAGAAAGGGGCAGGTCACACTGTGACAGAGGAATTGTTATTAAGGATAAACTTAAATCAACGGAACTTATTAATTTCTAAAATTTACTTTCTCTATACCAGGGGTCAGCAACCTTTCAGAAGTGGTGTGCCAAGTCTTCATTTATTCACTCTAATTTAAGGTTTTGCGTGCCAGTAATACATTTTAATGTTTTTAGAAGGTCTCTTTCTATGTCTATAATACATAACTAAACTATGGTTGTATATAAAGTAAATAAGGTTTAAAAATATTTAAGAAGTTTTATTTAAAATTAAATTAAAATGCAGAGCCCCTCAGACCGGTGGCCAGGACCCGGGCAGCGTGAGTGCCACTAAAAATCAGCTCGTCTGCCGCCTTTGGCACCTGTGCCATAGGTTGCCTACCCCTGCTTTATACTGTGCTTTGCCTCTAACAATACAGAACTATTTCTGGGAGAGGAAGGGATAGCTCAGTGGTTTGAGCATTGGCTTGCTAAACCCAGGGTCATGAGTTCAGTCCTTGACGGGGACATTTAGAGATCTGGGGCAGAAATCTGTGGGTGAGATTGTGGCCTGTATTGTGCAGGAGGTCAGACTAGATGATCATAATGGTCCCTTCTGACCTTAAAGTCTATGATTCTGAACTACATCACTCACCGCTCCCTGAGAAATACAAATGGCTTTGACAGAGCCTTGGGGCTTGTTGACAGCATTCTGCACAAATCCAATTTCCACACTCCTAAACACGTCACTGACATCAACTATCTGAGAAAGAGCACATAAAAGAGAAGAGATGTCAGGAACATGCAGCGGGGTACTGATCCCATGTCCTCCATTTGCAGCAAGATCTCCTGAGACAGCAAACTATGCTTTAAGAAAACCACAGAGCATTTATAAAGAAACAAGTGGAGCAGTGGTGTAGAAATCACAGACTTCAGGAAGTCTAAATAGCAGACTGAGTGAGAGACTGGATGGATTAAGGGATTACTAATGGAATTCAAAGACTTTCACCTCTAGGTGACCAGTCTGAACATGGTTCAAGTCAGCAGTGGTCAAAGGGTATCAGCAGATAGTATCGATGAGAGTTTCTATGAGAAATGAGTTTGGTGTTCTCAGCCCAAGTTTCCTAGAACACATACTCACAATGGGATAACATCAGCTCAGATCAGCCATTATGCAGCCCTTTCAAATCTTCGCATAACAGCAAGTATTAAATGTTGTGCAACATTTTTCAGTACAGATTCCCCCATTACATTTATGAAAGGTTATTTTCTCCACAATAAAAATTACTGAAGAAAGAACCAAAATCACAACTGGTAAGAGCCTCAGAGAGACCAAGGACTGGACCGCGGAGACTGAACTAGCTTATCTCTTGAGCCGGTCCTGCCAGGTCACGAGCAAGATACATTGGTGAACAATCTAGACAAACTTGTGGTTTCTGTGGATGATTCAAAGACTTCAGTTCCCAGCATTGTCAATCCTTCCTGCCCTCCAAGGCATATCCTTGCTGTTAATGTATCCTTGTTAGGATATAACTGAGAAAGACAGGACACCCCTCCCAAAAGAACAAATTGGTTGGAAGATCCCAAATCAATCTTGTTGCACTGCCTTAATATCCCATTAGTACAGCTTCCAGTAACATAAGAGGCCGGTTACAATTGTAGGGCTTTCAGAACCTGTAGATGTTATAACACCAAGACTCTCACACTTCCATCCATGTGGAGAAGTGGAGTGTAAACAGAGATGATAGGGAAACATTAAAAAGAAAAAGGAAAAAGGATAGATGTTTCCAGTGGGAGACAGCGCACCTTCATACCAAAGCGAGTGTCTGGCTTATCAGTCCCATACTCAGCCAATGCTTCAGCATAGCTCATGGAAGGGAAAGGGGTGGTAATAGGGCCTCTCTCATTAGGCCAGGAATACTGGATCAGGCCCTCAGTCAGTCTCTGGATCCCAGCTTGGTCTACAAACGACATCTCGATATCGATCTTAAAGACATTACAAGAGGATCATTACACATTAGCGACACGCACCTGGAAAGCTGCATTCTATTCCCCCCTTATAGCTCTTCTTGGAACCCAAAGGCTTTGTATATAAAGTGATCATAAAGATGATTAGCTACAATATACTGTATATACAATTGCCTTAAATGAAGGGCATGTGCTAACCTCACATAGTTAAATACATCATCACAGAGAATCCTGCCCAGGGTATCAGGAACAACCCCCTGTTCAAAAGCCTAATGACTGTTAGTGAATTCAGGGCACAAGGAGAAGACTCGTAATGAGCTGGGCCAACAGGTCCTGTTCAGGAGCCAAAAGCCGTGAAGCACACTGTCCTGGGAGTTCCTGTGGAAGAAGAGCAGGCCAGCCCTGAAGAGCAGCAAACTTTTTACCACCAAGGCGCCAAAATAACTAAACTAGCTGATGTTGGTACCTGTAGCAGTTGAAACCATCCTTCATCCCAGAACTCAGAGAATAACCGCTAGGGCATGTGAAGTACATGTCCTCAAACAGTAGGCCAAATGATGTTTCCAAGGTGAACAGTGACTAGCAAGTCTCATAGCAAATGGATAGACTACACCAGTGGTTCTGAATAAGGGGTTTATGTACCCCTGAGGGTACTCAGAGGTCTTCCAGGGGTAGTCAACCACTGTAGATCAATGTTTCTTGACCTGGGGCCTGCAGCGCTGCGGACAGTCATAGGATGGTTGTAGGGGGGTTGCAAATGCTGGGCTAGCATTAGGAGGTGGTAAGCAGGGCAACTGCCCAGGGCAACATGCCATAGGGGCCTTCTGCAAAGCTAAGTTACACTCTTCAGTCCCAAGTTGCAGGGCTTTGGCTCCAGCCTAAGGTGGCCGGGTTTCAGCTTCAGACAAGGCTCACAAGTGAAAATCTGAAATGTAAGTACAATACTTACATTCCAATCAATTTATTTGATAATTATATGATAAAAATGAGAAAGTAAGCAATTTTTCAGTAATAGTGTACTGTGACACTTTTGTATTTTGATGTCTGATTTTGTAAGCTAGTAGTTTTTAAGTGAGGTGAAACTGCGGGTACTCAGTCACATCAGACTCCTGAAAGGGGTAGAATCATCTGGAAAGATGGAGAACCACTGGGCTATACCAATAATACTTGCAACTAACAATGCTGTTTGAGATCTCCTAAGTGGCCTGAGATCTTGCCAGAGTTAAGCAGCTAAAGAATCTGTTCGGGAATACATTACCTGAGTGAATTCAGGCTGTCTATCTGGCTTTGAACCTTCATCTCGATAGCAACGAGCAACTTGAAAGTACCTGCAATTGAAATTAAAGGCACCCTAAATTAAATTGTGGCTAAGTTCACGGATGACACTAAGCTGCGGGGAGAGGTAGATACACTGGAGAGTAGGGATAGAGGCTAGAGTGACCTAGGCAAATTGGAGGATTGCACCAAAAGAAATCTGATGAGGTTCAACAAGGACAAGTGCAGAGTCCTGCACTTAGGAAGGAAGAATCCCATGCACTGCTGCAAGCTGGGAACTGACTGGCTAAGCAGCAGTTCTGCAGAAAAGAACCTGAGGATTACAATGGACAAGAAGCTGGATATGAGTCAACAGTGCATCCTTATTGCCAAGATGGCTAACGGCATATTGGGCTGTATTAATAGGAGCATTGTCAGCAGACTGAGGGAAGTGATTATCTCCTCTATGCGGCACTGGTGAGGCCACATCTGGAGTATTACATTCAATTTTGGGGCCCCCACTACAGAAAGGATGTGGACAAATTGGACTGAGTCCAGCGGATGGCTACAAAAATGATTAGGTGGCTGGGGCACATGGCTTATGAGAAGAGCCTGAGGGAACTGGGCTTATTTAGTTTACAAAAGAGAAGAGTGAGGGGGGATGTAATAGTAGCCTTCAACTACCTGAAGGGGGGTCCAAAGAGGATGGAGCTAAGGCTGTTCTCAGTGGTACCAGATGACAGAGCAAGGAGCAATGGTCTCAAGTTGCAGTGGGGGAGGTCTAAATTGGATATTAGGAAAAACTATTCTGCTAGGAGGATGGTGAAGCACTGGAATGGGTTACCTAGGGAGGTGGTGGAATCTCCATCCTTAGAGGTTTTTAAGGCCCAGCCTGACAAACCCTTGGCTGGAATGATTTAGTTGGTGTTGGTCCTGCTTTGAGCAGAGGACTGGACTAGATGACCTACTGAGGTCTATTCTAACTCTAATTTTCTATGATTCTAAGGTTCATTATGCAGTCCTGCCATGAGTGCAGGGGACTAGATTAGATCACCTCTCAAGGTCTCTTCCAGCCCTATGATTTCTCCTGATAATTCATGCTGTAGATACCAACCAGGATGAGCTACCTTCCAGCAGTGACCTCTTGGAGGAGGCCAACATCTCAGTGGCATTTCACCAGTGCCATCTAGGACTCTAGGCAAAAAAACTCCAACCAAACCTTCTCTTCTTCTATGTCACACAGGGCTATGAAAGCACATCAATGGCATGTGAAGACTTCTTACGGGGCTGTCCTCCCAATTGGTCTAATGCTGTTAGGAACAGAAGTTCCTCTAGAATGTTTCCCTTCCACTCTCTGGCATTTCTTGCTTGCATTTCACGAAGAAGGCATGTTAAAAGGTATTGCACTCGTGGGCTGGGACTGTGTCTTCTCCAAGTCTCAATCACACATAGCAGTTTTATCTCAATGGGAGTTGGTTATATTGGTCAATCCCAAGTGAGGGCTGTACTCATAGACACCAACTCCGTGGATGCTCTGGGGCCGGAGCACCCACGGGGAAAAATTGGTGGGTGTTTTGTACCCATCAGCAGCTTTCTGCCCCCCAGCCCAGCTGACCTCTGCCTCCTCCCCTGAATGTGCCGCATGCCCGCTTTCCCCCCGTTCCCTTCCAGCGCTTGCGCTGCAAAAAAGCTGTTTCATGCGGCTGGGAGGGAGCGGTGAGGAGGGCGAACCCAGCGGATTTGGGGAAGGGGTCCAACAGGGGCAGGGAGGGGGCAGAATTGGGACAGGGACTTTAGGGAAGGGGTTGGAATGGGGGTGGGGAAGGGGTGGAGTCGGGGCGGGGGATGCAAGCACCCACCAGCGCCGGAGAAAGTTGGCACCTATGGCTGCACTACGCTTTCATTTTCTGCTTTCAACCATTCCCTTCTTGAAAAGCCTCCCCCTAAGTTTTAGTTCAGAATCAAGCTAAAATGGAAAATTTCACACCTGCAACTTTGTGATTTAGCCACGTACCTCCCATTCATTTCAATGGGAGTCATGTGGCTAAATCCACTACTTGGCTTTGAGAGTCACAATGTATGCTTTACAATATCTAAGCTTCTCCCACTTTAGGTCATTTACCTCACCCATTTAAGGCCATCCTACCACAAAAAAAACAGCTCTAGGGCCCAGATCCTCTAAGGTAAATTTAGTTGCCTGACTTTGACTGAAATCAGTTTTTGGGGAATTTTTAACTTCTCCCAAGTCAAAGAGCATGGACCCCATAATATTAATATTTCAGAGAAAAGAAGGCAAAGGAATGCTCACCTGTCCAGACCTCCAACCATCAGGAGCTGCTTAAATTGCTGAGGACTCTGCGGCAGACAGTAAAACCTTCCAGGCTCCCTGGAAGGTACCACAAATTCCTTCGCACCCTGGTACAGAATTGGGGAGAGACACTTTTTAATGGGTGTACAAACTGCCATCTTGAACCCTGCCATAGGATCTTATTGATGCAAATAGTGCAGTAAGTTTCAAAGAGAACTAAACAATTATGAACCTGACCAAAAGCCAGCTGAAGTCTATGGCACACTTTCTATGGACTTCAAAGAGCTTTTTGTCAGGCCTTCTAGGAATAAGAACAGCACCTGTGTGTTTATGCTAATTAGGATCAAATTACAAAAGTTTGTGCTAACGGGGCATAAGATGCCCATCAGCTGGCTGGAATTAGGATGAAATCTCCTCCCAGGGTGAAGAACTGAAGAATTAGGTGCACTATGCAACAGCAGGGTGTGGGGGGATAGGACAGGATGGTCTACCTCTCTGTTTTTTCCCCCCTTAGCTATTTTTCCTGTACCCGGTTCTCTTGTTTTGTGTGTTATGAGTAAAGCTGATATGAGTACAGAGTGAAAGTGGTTATGTTCTGTGTTTTCTTTCTTCTTTTTGTTAATAGCTGCAGCATGTTTTCTGAACTAAGTTTTCCTAGTTTCAGAAAACTAGGAAAAAGGAGAAATAGAGCAAATGCAGCTGTCCATGTAAAAGCTATTCTTGGTGACTGCCAGGCTGCCAACGACCAAAAAGCCAGATTAGCCAAACTTTGCTGGTAAGATGGGAACCTGAGGCACAAGAAATGGGTTAAAAGTTATAAGCCTCAGGAGATGGTGGCCAGTCAGGGAAGTTCTGGTTTAGAGTTTATGGGTGAACTTCATGTTACGTTTCTAACCATCAAAGGAGTGAAATTCTGGAACAGCCTTTCAATAAGAATAGTGGGGGTAAACAACCTAACTAATTTTAAAATTAAGTTTGATAAATTTATGAATGGAATTGACTGTATGACAGCATTGCCTGTGATAGTAAGGGGCTGGATTTGATGGTCCAGGAGGTCCTTTCCAATCCTATATTCCCATGTTACTGTAGGCTAAGATCCTTAGGTTGTATTTCACAATGACCTTTGTAGTATTAGAGGGGTTTTGATCCCATTTTCTACGGCACAGGGAAGGATTAAATACATTCTATTTCTTTTACACCCACTACTTGCAGGAAGAGCAGCCGATTGGAGCTGCCTGGTGGGGGCCTGGAACCAGAGTGGACCAGCAGCTCCTCTATCAGCGCCCCACACTCCAAGTTCCCTGTGCCGCAGCCACCCAACAGGTCATCAATTGCTGGCAGTTCAGCTGTCCCTCCAGCCACTGCTCTCTGCTGCTCCTGCCCTCTGCCTTGGAGCTGCTCCCAGGAGCCTCCTACTTGCTGTGCGGGGGGAGTGGCTAATGTCAGGGTGTCCCCCTTTCCCCCTGCTCCTGCACCCCGCTTACCCCTTCTCCATATAGAGCAGTATGGGGACACGGAGGGAGAGAAACAGAGAGAGCTTGAGGCAGCAGTTGCTATCTCAACTTCCTGATTGACTTAAAAAGACAATGTACTTAAGAGTGGGGCCAGCCTACTTAAAGGGGCAATGAACATCTCTCTCTGCGCCCCGCTCCCCCCGGGTGTGTGTCACTGTCTCTGTCTGCCATGCTGTCTCCCCTCCCTCCATTCGTGCTGCCTTGCAGAGTGTGAAGTTACATTAACAACGTGTTAACACTTGAGGGCTCAGCCAAAAGCTAGTTCACCATTTAGCAGTGAGGCATTCCCTGGGAAATATCCCACCCTCTTCCACCCTCTAACTTCACCACCACAACCAGTCTTCACAATTATCATCGCTTTGTGCAGTATTAAATTGTTTGCTTAAAACATATACTGTGTGTGTGTGTGTGTATATATATCTATATCTATAGAAAGATATAAAAATATATATAGTTTTTTGTCTGGTGAAAAAAGTTTCCCTGGACCTAACCCCCACCCATTTACATTAATTCTTATCTGGAAATTGGATTCGCTTAAAGTCACATTTTTCACGAACATAACTACGTTAAGTGAGGAGCTACTGTAGCTGAAATAGTCAATGCAGCATTGGCCTTACTATGGGTACTCAGGAGCCGTTAGCATGTTGGTTAAGAATGAGATGTACAAAGGAAAATGAGCATAACAGAGCTTCAGGCTGTATTCAGAATTCTCTAGTCACTGTAGTAAATCATTCCCCTGTAAGGGCCTAATCCAAAGCCCACTAATGTCAACAGGAGTCTTTCTATTGCCTTCAATGGGCTTTGGACAGACCCTCGGTATCTTTGCTCCTGCTACAGTCACACTTCTATAGTCAGCACATAAAAGGCAGCTCTATGTTGAGCTCAGTGCGACCAGAGCAAGATCCAAGATCAACAACCTGGCTTCTGTCTTGCAGAAAACAATGACACAAGCTCTGACAAACTTACTCTTGAAGGACTCATGCAGTCTGGCCTACATTTATATGGTGCAGAAATTGGCCATTTTCTTTGTTAATGCTTGTGGTATGGGTTTTCATAAATGGCTAAAATCTGTTGTGTGAGGCTGGATTGAACATTTACAAATGTGTACATAAATTAGAACCTAAAAACCAGCATTCCCTAGAAGTTTGAGGAGAAAATGTCCTGTGTACAGCTTGTTGAATCTCCTCAGCCAGGATGGATGGTCCCCTCCCCTATATTTGATAAAACTTTCTCCTATTTAGTCTTAAACATCCCAAAGGATTGTCTTCATCACTTCTACAATAACATGCTATCCAACTATATGGATTTAAGAAGGCCATCTAACTATAAGATATGTCAGTTAAAGGATAGAGCATAGATCCTTACACCATTCATTACTAGGCTAGAGGTCTCTATCACCACATTATTATTTAACAAAATAAAAGACCAGAATATAAAATTGGAAATTAAATAGCCTTAAATGGGAATACTATTATACTGATTTACACAAGAGATACATGCCAAGAGAATGCAGTGCTTGGAGGATGGATGTTTCCTGGAATATGAACCTCGAAAAACAGGATTCAGAGTCATCATATGCATTGCACTGCAAAAAAGCAGCTTTGTTCTTTCATGATATTAGAAGATTCTGAGCCAAAACATGGATTCTCACGTTCCATTCCCTCATGCTTCAAAAGAAGCAATTTGACATATTAGTAACTGACAGCAGGAGCAACTTTTGCTGAGGGGCAAGAGAGGCAGTTCCCTCTCAATACGTTGGTTTGCCATCCCCTGACTTCACATGATACAATATAATCCCATATAATGTTCTATATGCTGACACTACTTTGCCTGCCTCCCACCCCTTTAATTTTCTGAAATGATGCTCCTGACTGGCAGGTAAATAGTTAAGTAGTAACACATGACAGAAATAAAGGCAGAGAGGCAGACAGGGACACATGATCAAATAAGTAGTCTGTATGATTGCAGGAGGCCAAGATGGATGACTAAGAGCTTACATACCCCTGGAGTTCTCTTAAATAGCGTTGGAGTTTCTACATCCACAAACCCTAAAAAACAAACATAACTTTCAGACATCGAATACACTGAGAATGTTGGTTTGAGACAAGCTGGTTTGAGACTGTGGTTAGTCAGCTTGAGGTAGTCTGGCAGAGCATACAGGTCCTCAGTCATATACAGACTCATTCGACTATTTTTCAGGATGACTACGGATTACTTATGCAGACACAGCCTGATCCTGTGGGGTGCTGAGAACCTACCATTCCTAGTTCTCAGCCTCCCCTGTACAAGCTGCATAGTTGCTTATATTTGCACCGGCTACTCTGAAGAATTAGGCTAAAATATTGCAAAAGTGACCAGTAATTTTAAGACGGGCACCTGACCTCTGAAAATTAGGCCCTTATAAAGGCACATAAAGAAAGACACCCAATAACTGAGATGCGCAAAAATAATTAGTCACTTTTTAAAATCTTGGCCTTAACATTTATTATATAGATACTCCTCATTCAGAAAGGATCATCTGTGGCATGATAAGGGACTTATAGCCACTGTGCTCTTTAAAAATCCCAATATCCCACGTCATGGCATGTTCCTGGAATAAAGAGGAATGTCAGGGAAGCACTTTGCCCAACATCTCTAGTATGTCAGGCAGTAGTAGAGCAGATAGCAAGAACAAGGAGGAAAAAAAATAGATGACAAAGCGCTATGAGCTATATACTCACTAGATATATATCTCTTACCATGGAGATTACAGAGGTACTCCCGCATTTTCATAACCATCTGCGATCTCAGCCGCAGGTTATGTTGCATCTGAAAGCTGCGCAAGTCCAAGTAGCGATACTGCATGCGCAAGGCCTCAGATTTCTAAAGAGAAAAGGATTGTGACTAAAGAGCAAAAGCCAAACCAGATGCCCATAAAAGCTTCAAAGGTGAAAGGTGTAAGCAAACATAGGACCCTACATTACTACCAGTCACTCATCATCTATGTGGAAAAACACTAGATGCCTAGGTCACACTTTGACTCTAACTGTGATAGTTGCTGCATGCTCTAAGCTTTATATTCCAGAATGCTCACTTTTCACTTGGTAGCAACAGATCATAATAATCTTACTTGGGACTTGTAGGACGTTTTCAATCATAGATCTCAATGCATTTTGCAAAGATGAGCAAGCATTATTAAACTAATGTTACAGACACAATAATCAGTGATGCAAGAGATACCTAACCATCAGTCTGACTGATTTTATTGTCCTGGAGGGATACAGTCTCTTGCTAGCTGGTCGCATGCCTGCGTGAGGCTATATACCTTAACTTTTAAACACACTAGTCCTCCTGACACCTTTTGTTTTACAATCACAAAAGATGGACGCAAGCCCAAATTTTCCTTGTTCCCATAATACCACCAATTCTTACTCTCATCATATTTTTAAACCCAAAGCATGGAGCAGATTTAGGCCTTACATTCTACTTTGCTATTACAGTATTACAATTTCACTGTCAGAGCTTACTCTAGGCATGTTCCATTGTAAACAACTCTTTCCCCAGAGCACAGAAGGTGGAAGTAAGAAGAGAATGCCCTACAACAGTTCAACGACACTGCTCTGCAATTCAGCATGGCAAATTCTAACTCTTCTGAAGAGTCACTGCTTAATGCCAAAGGCAGGCAGCTACCTTGATAAAGTCTTTAATTTCGAAGGGCAGCTTCTTGCAGGAATTCAGGACCTCTGCTGTTTTCACCTTCACTTCAATGTCACCTGTCGGCATTCTCTGAAACAGAGAAAAATAGATTTGAACATCAGGCAAAATACTTGGACAAGTTTCTTTCTAGATTAATGGATTTTCAGGCTAGAAAAGATGCTTATGATTATCCAGCCTGACCCTGCTACAGAACAGGGCAGAGAATGTCTCTTAATGATCAGTTTATCCAAATCTTCTTCAATATCCATTGGCAGGTTAAACCCAATCAGTTCCTATTTAAGACACACTGGGTCTCACTCTCCCTCAGTAGTGTATCCATCCCTATTAGAAGTGAATCTGCTTTCTTGCCCATAACCTGCTCTCCCGCTATGACACATATCAACTACAAGGCAAGAGTTAGGGCCAGATCCTGCCAACACTCATGCACATGCTTAATTTTATGCACAAGAGTAATCGCCTTAGTTTCACTGATGTATAAACAGAGGAATTCCAAACAAGAGTCGGGAGGCATTTGAAACTGATGTGACCACTACTGGAAACCTGTAACTACCTACAGCAGGCATGAGTAAAAATGGTCAACACTTACTGCAGAAGTACTATGGCATTTCTTATATTTAGACTAGAAAACCAAAAACATGGATGGTAAAGTCTGGCTTTTTTTAATGGTGACCGGTGCCTGTCAAAGGGGTATTGTGGAACTTAATTCATTAGTGTTTGTGAAGTGCTTTGAAGTTCCTGGAAGGTGCATGTCATAGTAGTTATTTCTATTTCACTGTATTCACAATTCTTTCACATCACTCCAAGATGGATTATCATACCTTGGAGAAAACAAGCTAGCTAATGGCAAAGCAATGTCAAACGTGTGCAGCAGGAATCCACCTGCCAAATCTCTGTGCTAAATTCAGTGCACTTTCCCAGAGAGCCAAACTCTAGAAAATCCCAGGAAGATTTCAAAGCACTAACCGGGTTCTTCTGCCCTGGGGGCCGAGAGATGACCGTCCCAATTATCTTCACAACAGATTCCACAGGGGCATCATATAAGACCTTCTTAACATGGGAATGTGCCTGCAGGAAGAAAATGCTAAGATGTCATGGAAACTGAAGTCACATTGCAGACTGTGCCATGCTTGGATGCTTTTCTGTTTTCTTTATGGCCCCCTCTCAGACTAAATTTAAAGATCGTTCTTTACAAACCAGTTGTATGACATTACTACTTGTATTGCAGTAGCATTTGGAAACCCCACTCATGGACCAGAATCTCATCATGCTAAGTGCTGTACAAAGAGAGAACAAAAAGATGGCCCCTTTTCCTAAAGATCTTACATTCTTAGCACACCTCACTCCAAGTTAAGCTCAGCTAAGAGCTTTAGTAATCACAGTCCTTTCGCTTTACTTCAGGAGCGCTCAAATTTTGCCCAACGTGGGGCTGCGCTAGCAATCCATCAGGAGACTGAGGGCCACAGATGATGTATGTAAATCAGAGCAGACTGCAATGTGTAATATAAATTATTATATTCTGCCCTGGACACCATGGGAGACAATAAGCCTTTACAGCAAAAAAAATCTAGAGACTCATCCCTTGGAAGTCCTTACCTCATCTTGTGGAATGATGATTTGTGTCAGCCCCTGGAAGTCCCTCAGAACCAAGAACAGGCCCTGTCTGAACATGATGAAAACAAAATGGAAAGAGTTTTTTCTCCCAGGGTTCAATCTTTTTTGCTTTCTAAGCCAAGGCCTACGCTAATACCTTGTATTTTGGGGGATATTGTGGTTCTTATTTCAAAGCACTTTAGAAACAACATGAATATAGGAATCACTTTGTTCACTTTGGAAATCAGGGATGAAACAAATCTTTAATTTGGATTAGATTAAGGCACCAAACCAGACTATAAAAAACCATAACAGTAGCCCTTGAATGTGAACACTCACCCATGAACAATAAGAGTTTTGAATACACAACATAACATTTACAGCCCCTCAGTACTGAATATCATATTCTACCTGAACACACCTAGCTAAGGAATTGAACTAAAGTTCAGGGAGAGATAAGAAGAAAATAAAACAAAGGAAATGATATTCAACTTCCTATCAAGAAACTTCATGTGGATAATCCAAGTCTCTAGAGTTGCTGTGATAGGATCTGTTTCCTTAGATACAGTAAATATACCTGTCATAAGTAACAGAGCCATGCACTGCCAGATGGGATGCATTACTGAGCCTGTAGAAAGCACATAACCTTGTAGTAATTTTAAAGTATCTTCTTGGAGCCCCATCCAGGATTGTTCTATGACATGTTTAGTACTGTTGATAAAAGCTATATAGACCATTACTGTAGAATTCTAACAGATAAAAACATCTTTACATTATAAAATGCAAAGGACCAGGCTCTGATCTTGGTTACACTCACCTCTAAACTCATTGGAGTTAGTCCCAATGTACATGCATGTAAGCCAGGTTAGAACCAGAATGTGACCCAATGTGTCCACAATTAAGTCAGAGTACTAAGAATACTGTGTCTACGTTGCATGAAGATTTATTGCTTTTTACTAAATATTTGAAAAAAATGTAATCGCTGTAGCTATGCTAATATAGTTAGTACATTGAAGCATGTATTATTGTGAATATTCAACACTTCGAATTAGCACTGCAACTAGGTAGCAAACTTTTTTTATTTATATTTTATGAATAATTCATGTGTATTCTCAATGTGCATAATTAAGTCCTGTTGTCAAATAGCACACAAACCTCATGCTTCTTATTAAAATAGAATATTTAAAATCTTTGTTTCTGCCTCTGTAAGGTGGAGAGCATAGTATTTATCTACTTTTCACAGTTATTGCAAGGATTAGTTAATGTTTGAGCAGAACTTTGAAGAAATATTAAGCACTTTAAGTGCAAAACATTGTAATCAAAACTAGTTTATCAACAATCCTACAACAAGTTTTATAATGTTCACACACTACTGTAGTCATTTCTGATTACTCAACACTTAGATACTCATGTGGTGGTCACTATAGAAAACCCCGAGACATGGATTTGTATTCAGTAGTCAAATAAGACAAATCACTAGTATTTAGTGATAGGGAAAATGACTCCAAAAGTGCCTTTGTCACACTCCCACTGTAAACGCAGTGACCTTTAGGGCAATGTGTAACAGCATACAGCAGGGGTTCCCAAACTTGTTCCGTGGCATGGCCAGGGTAAGCCTCTGGCTGGCCGCAAGATGTTTTGTTTACCGAAGTGGCCATAGGTTCGGCCGCTCGCAGCTCCCACTGGCCGCGGTTTGCCATTCCCAGCCAATGGGAGCTGTAGAAAGCGGTGCCCTGTCCCTGTCCCGGGCACAAGTTTGGGAACCCCTGGCATACAGTGATACTAATCAAAGGTTTAGGGCAGGAAGTGAAAAAGAACAGTTTCCAAATGAAACAGCAGCGGATGTTTAAATTGGCAGAATGTAGTTACCCAGATATGAACCTGATCAGGACTCCAAGATTAATACTCAATTCTTGGGGAAGGCTCCAGGGGATATTTAATACAGGTAAATGGTCAGGACCTTGGTGCAGAGGACTTGGTGGGAACATAACTGGCTACTGTAATGAAACATCAGTGCCATTTCCTGCAGTACCTGAATTTTCTTTGGAGGTCTTCCATTCCAATCAATAGTGACCCAAAGCAGTCCTGCTTATCTTGTGAAAAGCAAGATGATCACAGCACACAGAGACATGGCTGCATGTGTATTAAAGCACAGCGTCAGAATGTGGGGAAAAAATTTCAGACAGATGCTAACTCCGTCCATGTGGGTTACGTTTACCTTTGGTACTGAATCCATCCACACAAGGTGACCTCTTGGCCCACATGAGCAGAACTCAACTCTCCGCAAGTGTTGGTCCGAGCTACAAAGCTATTGAAATCTTGAAACAAAGCCACAGAAAAACAGTTTCAATGGGAGCATGAAATCTAATGTAGCTATACAATAATGAGAGCTATGTAGGTCCTGTTATTCAAAGATCTCTGTACTAACACAGAACAAAAAGGACAGATCCTGCCCCCACAGAGTTTTTTGTTTGTACAGTGCTTAGGACAATGTAGTACTGGTCCAGGATTAGGGCTCCTAGGCATTATGGTGATACAAATAAATAAAAATAATAATCCGAATGTGTTTTATGGCCATATATAAGCAGATCAGTTCTTCCACCACTAAAGTGACTTCTTGGGTGGAAGCCAGCAGCCTTTAAGGATGGCAAAGAAACACTACTTTCTTCCCTCAAATGGTTTGTAAAGAATACTATATATCCAAAGAAAACAAAAGAGACAACTTTAGGGAGGCCCAGTTGAAACACGGACATGTGTGAGCATAATCAGTTTTCTAGGAATCAGAACAGTGATGTTTGCCATACCTTTTGTCAAACAACCTGTATATACCAATTCTGGCAGCCTGGATTGATGATCTGCTTATGACACAAGTAACAACAGGTTTGCTGATCTCTCATCCTAATTCCAGAATGGTGCTCTTTGAGGTTAACACGACATTTAAGCATAATCCACATTTGCCAATTTCTTCTCAAAAAAGACCCAGGACAAAAATAGCAAAGGATGCTACAGGTATGGATTGAGTACTTTTGCAGAGCTGTGTTGGGGGCTGAGGAACAGAGTAGCACTAGATCAAGATCTAGATCGAGGTGGGCAAACTTTTTGGCCTGAGGGCCACATTGGGGTTCAAAATTATGCGGAGGTCCGGGTAGGGAAGGGTGTGCCTCCCCAAACAGCCTGGCCCTGCCCCCTATCTGACCCCCACCCACTTCCTGCCCCATGACTGACCCCTTCAGAACCCCCAACCCATCCAATCCCCCCTTCCATGTCCCCTGATCACCCCCTCCGGAGACCCCTCCCACTCTAACTGCCCCCCCAGGACCTCTGCCCCAAAGCCCCACTGCTCTTTGTTCCCTTACTGCCCCCTCCCACCCTAACCACCACCCCCCAGGACCCTACCACCTAAGCCACCCCCCCACCCCGTTCTTGCTTACCGTGTTCAACTGGGTGCGGGGCTCTGCGGCTTGCCGCTCTCGGCCCGGCGCCCCTGCCCGGCCCGGCCCCCCGGGTTGGAGTGCGGGGCCCCGCAGCTCGCTGAGCTCGGCCTGGCCCCTGGCCTGGGAGAATGGGGCCACTGGCACCGCTCTCCCGGCCCGAGCTCGTGGGCCAGATAAAAATGGCCGGAGGGCCACATATGGCCCGCGGGCCGTAGTTTGCCTACCACTGGTCTAAATGTATTGACAAAACCGTATAAGTGAAAATTGAAAGTCTCTGCCAGCTTTATACAAGGCTAGCAAAGGCCTGATCCAAAGCCCATTAAAGTTAATGGGAGTCTTCCTACTGATTTCAGTGGGCTTTGCATCAGGGCCTTAGACAATAAAACCAGTTTATAGTATTTTAGAAGGTTAAAGGGAAACTGTCAACTTAGGCACATTCCTGCCTGAAAACATTTCACCTATTATTATTACAGACCCTTAAAATTACTAGAGGGGAAAAAATTTCCCTCACTTTTATGTCAGGCACAGTCAATTTTCTCTGTTTGTCCAGGTCCTTCTCACTAGTTGGAGAAAGGGGAAACCCAGTTTTCAGACAGGAAAATGTGATATGAAAGCAACAAGACTGGCTTTGGATTATGCCCTATGTGGGAGTAAAGTGCAAAAAGTAAAGAGCATAAATGGATTAAGGACTTTTTTAAAATATACATTTTAAAAATATATAGAAGGAAGTGCTAATTCATGTCTAATTTTAGGCCTGGTCTACAGTACGCAATTAGGTCATAGTATCATAGAATAGAATATCAGGGTTGGAAGGGACCTCAGGAGATCATCTATTAGTCCAGCCCCTTGCTCAAAGTAGGACTAATCCCCAGCTAAATCATCCCAGCCAGGGCTTTGTCAAGAACAATGGCAGAGTCCAGGAAAGTGTTAAATGAACGTGATGAGAGGAGGAAGGAGCGTGATGAGAGGAGGCAGGATGCCATGCTCAGGCTAATGGGGGAGCAAACGGATATGCTCAGGTGTCTAGTGGATCTGATGCAGAAAAGGCAGCCTGAGTACGACCACCACTGCAGCCCCTGCTAACCACCTGCCCTCCTCCCCAAGTTCCATATCCTCCTCACCCAGACGCCCAAGAATGCAGCGGCGGGAGCCTCCGGGCACCCAGCTACTTCACCCCAGAGGATTGCCCAAGCACAAAAGGCTGGCATATCCTAAGTTTTGATTTATAGTGTGGCCTTGTCCTTCCCTCCTCCCCTCATGCCCCACCCCACCCAGAGCTTCCTCCCCACCCCGCCCAGGCTACAAATATTATCTCCCTGATTTTTTAAATCAATTAATAAAGAATGCATGGTTTTGAAACAATAGTGAAACAATGGTGACTTTAGTTCCTCTGCAAGCTGTGATCAAAAAGGGGGAGGGCAGTTGGCTTACACAGAATCAGAGTCAATCAAAGGGGTGGGTTTGCATCAAGGAGAAACAAACAGAACTGTCGCACCGTAGGCTGGCCAATCATGAAATTGGTTTTCAAAGCTTCTCTGACGCGCAGCGTGCCCAGCTGTGCTCTTCTAATCGCCCTGGTGTCTGGCTGTGCAAAATCGTCTGTCAGGCGATTTGCCTCAATCTCTCACCCTGCCATAAACGTCTCCCCTTTAATCTCACAGATATTGTGGCACACACAACAAGCAGCAATTACAATGGGAATACTGGTTTTGCTGAGGTCTAACCTAATCAGCAAACAGCATCAGCGAGCTTTCAAACATCGAAATGCACATTCTACTACCATTCTGCACTTGCTCAGACTATAGTTGTGCTGTTTCTTATTTCTGTCCAGGCTGCCTGTGCATGGCTTCATGAGCCATGGCATTAAGTGGTAGGCTGGGTCTCCAAGGATAATTATAGGGATTTCAACATCCCCAACAGTAATTTTCTGGTCCTTTCCTGCAGCTGTTCAAACAGATCAGAGTTCCTGAAGATGTGAGTGTCATGCACTTTCCTGGCCATCCCATGTAGATGTTGGTGAAACGCCCCTTGTGATCCTCCAGTGTTTAGAGCACCATTGAGAAATACCCCTTGCGGTTTACGTACTGGCTGCCAAGGTGGTCCAGTCCCAAGATAGGGATATGCGTTCCATCTATTGCCCCACCACTGTTAGGGAACCCCACTGCAGCAAAGCCATCCACTATAACCTGCACATTTCCCAGAGTCACTACCCTTAATAGCAGCAGGTCAGTGATTGCGTTGGTACTTGGATCACAGCAGCCCCAACAGTAGATTTGCCCACTCCAAATTGATTCCTGACTGACCAGTAGCTGTCAGGCATTGCAAGCTTCCACAGGGCTATTGCCACTCACTTCTCAACTGGCAGGACTGCTTTCATTTTGGTATTCTTGCGCTTCAGGGCAGGGGAAAGCAAGTCACAAAGTTCAAGGAAAGTGGCCTTACACATGTGAAAGTTTCGCAGCCAGTGGGAATCATCCTATATCTGCAACACTATGCGTTCCCACAAGTCTGTGCTTGCTTTCTGGGCCCAGAATCGGCGTTCCACTGCATGAACCTGGCCCAATGCCACCATGAGGTCCGACTGCCACATCCCGTGCTTTCAGAAACGTCTGTGTCCATGTCCTCATCACTATCGTGATTGCGCTGTCGTTGCCTCTTTGCCCGGTTTGGCAAATACTGCAGGATAATGTGTGAGGTGTTTACAACGCTCACAACTGCAACGGTGTGCTTTCACGGAGGGAGTGGGGAAAGAGAGTGGAGAGAGACTGAAGACATATACCCAAAACCACCCGCAACAATGTTTTTGCCCCATCAGGCATTAGGAGCTTAACCCAGAATTCCAATGGGCAGCAGAGACTGCGGGGACTGTGGGATAGCTACCCACAGTGCACCACTCTGAGCTTTGATGCTAACCATGGTACTGTGGACGCACTCTGCTGACGTAATGCGCTTAGTGGGGACACAAATAATCGACTATATAAAGCTGGTTCTGAAAAATTGACTTTTATAAAATCGATCTAATTTCATAGTGTAGATGTATTCTTAGTTATCGTTTAATTTTCTGTCTGGATTACTATATGGGGCTCTGGCACTCTTAATAAGAGCAAAGTTGAAAATAAGACAAATAAGATACAAAACTTATTTTTGTAAATTCAGTATGTGACTATAAAATATTGTATTCAGGAGACTTCTCCCCACCCCTGCTCACCTGATGCTCTTTTCTCTGAGCTAAGTGCCAAGCTGTTGGATAGGTATCTACACCAAGGTCTGTTTAGTTCTCTAGAGAACAGAGACATCTGACTGTGCAGCAGTCGCAGCCCGTGGCAGAACGACATCTTATAGGCCACAATAGCTGGATCAGAAACAGAGGGGCAGTCCTGGATCTTTCACTCTCTGGACAGTTTTAGGTAAAAACAACATGAAAAGTAATTTCACTTTGCAATCCACAGATTCTATTCTTCAATCAGTACTTGTGTCAAATTCTCCCTTGACTGATCAGCTGCCCTTATTTCCAGGAAGGGACCACATGGTCTAATGCAGGGGTGGGCAAACTTTTTGGCCTGAGGGCCATAACGGGGTTCCGAA